>CAWUFW010019329.1:0-189886 GCA_963921515.1 Calotriton arnoldi
GAATAACATAAGGGTACGGGTGTGCTGCCCAAAGAAGAGGACCCTGACGTCACCGGGTATCTCCAAGAGCTGTTCCGCCATGTACTACAGGAACCCCAGGACTTTGCCATCAAGATTGATAGGGCCCACAGAGTCGGATTGCAGCGCAAGGCCCCAGCACCCCCCCAGATATACTAGCTTTCCTGCCGGACTACCAGCTTAAGGAACTCATCCTACGTAAGGCACGAGAGTCCCAGCCCCTGGTTTTTAAAGGCCACACCATTGCACTGTACCAAGACCTGGCGGCCTCGACCCTCTAGAAACGCAGGGACTTCAGGCCGGTCACGACCTATCTCCGCAACCAGGGGGTCTCCTACTCGTGGGGACACCCGTTTCGAATCATCTTCAAGTGGGATGGCAGGCTGCGGCAGCTGCGCTCCCTTTCGGAGGCATGTCAGCTTCTGGATATTGAAAGGGACACTGCGGAGGAAGCCCTCGACCAGAAAGGAAGGACCGACGGGATCGCTGGCAGAGAGTGGGGGCAAGCGCAGTTCTGGGATGCCCCGGGACCGAGCCCTGAGACGATGGCAAAGGAGCGCCAAGCGGTGCTGGCCTCCCTGACGGCAGACTCTGGCACCGGGGCTGATGCCTGAACAGCAAAAGGGGACAGATAAGTGTGATTGAGCAGTGCCGGGGGGGGTGGGAGGGGGTGGGACATTGCTGGCCACGGATGCACCCCACTGACTATTTCACCGAGGAGACGTGGTTTAGAACCGCGGCTTCTGGACAATATGTTCGATCTTGTTTGATGGGTTTGTTAGGGTGGGGGAGGGGACGTCCGATATCCAGGTCCCATGGCAATATGTTTTTCCTCTGGGGCCCACTGAGGTGGTTGAGCTTCTACTGGCCTGTTGCTCCTGGGGTTCTCTGCATATTCACGCTGGCCTCCCTGGTTTGGGGGGTCCCCACTAGGAGCTCCGCTTCAACTGCACAGTATGTTACTTCCATTGTTATGAAGCCTGTGAAGATCCTAACCCTTAATGTAAAAGGACTTAACAATCCTGTGAAGAGGCGAGCAGTACTATCGTATCTGGAGAATGCGGAGGCAGATGTGTGTCTTCTGCAGGAGACGCACCTTCTGGCCAAAGATGTCTATCGTATGCGCTCGGGGGCGTTCCCCTCCCAATACTTTTCATCCCTAGGGGAAAAAAAGGCTGGGGTGGCCATACTTGTATCTAGACGGTGCCAAGGGGTGGTGCAGGGGAAGGTAGCGGAGCTTCGGGGGAGATTGCTGGCATACACCTTCCAATTTGGAACTCTCTCCGTGGTGCTGGGTTCTATTTACGCCCCTAACTCCGGGCAGGAGCCCTTCCTCCGGGCTGCCCTAACCAATGTATTGGCGCCGCATGACACTAGTGGGGGGGGACCTCAATATCGTCATGGACTCCGGGATGGATCGGTCCCACTCTACCTATTCCCAGGGGGGGGAGCTCTCCAGCACCGGGAGGGAATGGCTGCGGGAGGTGGGACTGATGGATATCTGGAGGGTGGCACACCCCACATCCAGACAATACACATTCTATTCCCATGCCCACAAGTCTTACGCCTGGCTGGACCACTTCTTGGGGACTGGGAGGTCAATGCAGCGGTGCGGGGGTGTGCATAGAGCCTATGGCGCCTCGGACCACGATGCCCTCTCGGTCCAGGTGATGCTGAATCACACCACATACAGGGCGGGCAGTTGGCGCCTTAAGGAAAGCATGCTCCATAATGCAGAGGTGGAACGGCAGCTCCTTGCATGCATTAAAGACTACCTCACTATAAATGACACACCTGACGTTGCCACCACAACACTGTGGGAAGCTTTAAAGGCGGTGGTGAGGGTTGAGATTATTGGGATTGCGGCGGCACATAACAGGGAGCGCAGGGAGACGAGGGCCTTACTGATGCCCCAGGTGGTGGAGTTAGAGAGGATCCACAGTCGGACTGGGGCCCCTAGGATTTGGCGTCAGCTCAAAGCGGAGAGGGCCCAGCTGGCCGCCCTTGACCTAGACAGGGCGGAATACGCAGCGGTTCGACTGAATCATTCCTACTATGTGGGGGGCGACCGCACGGGCCGGCTCCTGGCGGAGTCGGCTCCGGGCCCAGAGGCAACGAGCGCAGGTCTCTTCATTACGGTCTGAGAGAGGGGGAATAATCAAGGGCGATACGGAGATAGCGCAGGAATTTCGGGACTTTTATCAATCCCTGTACTCCGCAGAACCTCGATCGGGCCCCGAGGTAAAGGCATACCTCCAGTCACTCTCCATGTCTGAGCTTTCCCCACGCAGGCGGAATCTCTGGATGCCCCTATCCGGGTGGAAGAGGTTATCAAAGCGATCTCGCGACTGAAGTTGCTTAAATCTCCGGGTCCTGATGGCTTTCCCTCACTATTTTATAAAAAGTTCTGCCATACTCTGGCACCGATATTGACCAGGCTCTTTAACTCCTTTGGGAGCTCAAATCGGATCCCGGACTCCATGCTGGCGGCGGCATTGTGGTGCTGCCTAAACCTGGTAAGGATAGGCAGCAATGTGGCTCTTATCGCCCGATTTCTCTACTGAATGTAGATCTTAAGATTTTTACAGGCATTCTTGCGTCGCGCCTGGGTCCCTGTATGCCATCCCTGATCGAACCGGATCAGGCAGGGTTTATACAATCCCGCCAATGTGGTGATAATACGAAACGAATGCTTCACTTAGTGGATAAGGCTCACCAGACGCGCATGGACGCGCTTCTCCTCACGATCGACGCGGAGAAAGTGTTTGAGCGCGTGGACTGGGGGTTCCTGGGGTCTACCATGGAAAAATTTGGCTTGGGTGAGCGGTTCCGGGAGTGGGTGGGCTGCTGTTACACCACATTCGGGTTAATGGCATCTCTTCACCACCATTTGCCATTGAGCAGGGGACTAGACAGGGGTGCCCGCTGTCGCCGCTCCTATTTGCACTGTACATCGAGCCTTTAGCGCAGCGGGTACGGGACAACCAGAGTATTGAGGGGATCCCGTTCGGAGGAGAGACATATCCGATAAGCCTTTACGCTGATGATGTGCTGGCGGCCCTAGCGGTGCCCCGGACCTCTCTCCTGGCTTTTCTATCAGAATTAGATGCCTTCGGCCGGGTTTCTGGCTTCCGGGTCAATGTAGGCAAGTCACAGGCCTTACTCCTTGGCTCGGCCGTGTCCCCAGCACAGATCCCGCAGACACCTGCGGCCGATTGGCTGACGAATATTAAGGTGACGGAGACGATCCCATACCTAGGCCTAGAAGTGGCTGCGACGGCCCAGAGGACGGCCCAGCTAAATTACGATAAACTGCTGCGTCAAGCAGTAAAGGATCTTGGAGCTTGGAGTAAGCACCAGTTCTCTCTCCTGGGCCGGGTGGCCGCAGTTAAAATGTCCCTGCTACCTCGGGCGCTTTACTTATTTCAGACTCTACCTGTTCAGCCCCCTGCGGGCGCGCTCACTTCGCTACAGCGCCATATCAACCACTTCGTTTGGGCTGGGAAAAGACAGAGGATGCGCAAGGCCCTTAGCTACTTGAAGCCCGACCATGGGGGGCTTGGGATCCCTGACCTTCTTACTTACTATAAAGCGGCCCAATTACGTTACTTAGTGGAGTGGGCGAGGCCGGAGTCTGAGAAGAGGTGGCTTTTTCAAGACAGGGCGCTGGCGGGCATTCCCCTCTGGAAGGTCCCTTTTCTCCGGCGAGCGCAGCGACCGCGCAGACTTTTGGGCTCACCGATTACTAAATCTGTATTAAAGGCCTGGGACGGGGTGGCGACTTCCAAGCGCCTCACGACATTCCCTTCGCCATTGACCCCCCTCTTTGGCAACAGCGATTTTATCCCCGGGATGCCGGACAGTGCGTTTCGGGCCTGGAGGGACGCTTCATGCCGCTCGGTGGGCCATTTGTTTGATCTCGAGGGGGTGATTCCGTTTCATCAACTAATGCAGGATTACGGGATTCCGGACACGGACACAATGGGGTATATGCAGGTCCGACACTGGGTCCTTCAGCCTGGAGTACGCGAACAGGGCAGTCGTAAATTGACTCAATATGAGAAAGGTTGATCACAAAACTGATAAGGGACTAATCTCCGACCTTTATGGTATGCCTCGCGGCGGCCCAGGTTTACAGGCAACACCGAGCCAGAAGAGATGGGGATTAGAACTGGGGGGGGGACTTGTCTGCAAGGGATTGGGAGGGTATCTATTACAGAGCAAAGCATACGGCCAGGAACGTCGCTAGCGTTGAGACCGCTATGAAGATAGCGACCTACTGGTATCTCACCCCGGCCCGCCTCCATAGGGGGAACCCCCAGCGGAGTCCCGCATGCTGGCGGGGTTGCGACCAGGTGGGCACATTGCTTCATATTCTCTGGGAGTGCCCCATGGTGACCGCCTACTGGTCAAGGGTTCTGGACGAGGTGGACGACTTGTTTGAGACTGAGATCCCGAGACTCCCGGTGTGTATGGTCCTGGGCCTCCCCAATCCTGTTACATTCCCCCTGAAAAGTCTGAAAGGGAGACAGATGGGGTTAGCATTAGGGGCTGCCCTACAGAACATCCTGATGCACTGGGGGACGACCACCCCTCCCTCACATGTGGGTTGGCTCCACCGTCTTTGGCATATTATTGGGATGGAGCGCATATCAGCCACATTGAGTGGCTCGGTGGCATCGTTTCACACGATATGGAGACCCTTCCTGACACTGCTTTTAGCAGAATTTAACGAAATCACACAACCCAAGTACCTCAGGGTGCTGCGATTACCCGAGTTAGGGGCAGATCAGGCGCAGGTTGCCAGTGGATGAGGGGGACATTGGGAGCTAAAGGGATTGTTTGGGCCACACAGGGGCAGATGGATATCGGACGGGGTTGTTTTGGGGTGGGGAGGGGGGGACTTAAGTTCCGTGTTGCCATATTAACAATTCTCCTTGCAATGTGCATCTTTCTTGTGCCGGCGGGGTACAAACAGCGAGACTCTTCTTCTGTACCATATACACCTGCAACACTGCTGATTTGGCTGTGCGATACCGCACATGGCACGCTATTGATTTGGATATTGGCATGTGGTTTGTTTTTGAAATGGTTAATAAAAACATTTAAACATAAACAAGGACTGTTGATGTGTATTTAAAAAGTGAAAAGGAAAACAATGATAAGTGGAAGCAATTTGGTGCTTATTTGTTGGTGGAAGGTTTTCAGTTGGGTAGTGATCAAAGTATTTGTAAATATTGTTACAGCAAATTAGAAGAGAACAAAATGCCAGCTAGAGCTGTACATAATAACCTAGAGTTGGTAGCTATTCCTCCGGAACTGGTGGATTTAAATACATATGAATCTATTCTTATTCAATCTATACACCCGTTCCAGGCTATAGTTCGTATGGAGCCTAAAACAGGTAAGTTGCCTCCCACAGATTTACAAAGAGGATTAAAAGGAAGAGTTGTGTATTTACCTTTAGATTTAAAGAAAAATATTGAAACTATTGGTGTAGAGAGAGAGGAAACTGAACCTGTAGTTATTCTAGTTAATGGTGTACCAACAAAGAGTCGGAAAATATGGCAAGAGTTAGATGTCACCAAAGTTCAAAAGGCTACGTTATATCTCATAGAAAACAATATTTATTATAAAAATGTATATCTGGAAGAACAAGAAATATCTTTAGGAGATGATAGAGAAATTTCAACTGGCCAAATAGAAAAAGTGGACAACTCCAGGAGTGAAGAAATTTATGAACATTATAGTATACATCCTTTACATTCAAAAGAAGTGATTGGAAATACTATTGAATTATTCCAAATGAAGAAAGCGAAGGGAACTTCTATGAGTGTTTGGGAAAGAAGTTTAGAAGCCCGTTGTTTTCCACAACTCTTCCCCACTGGAAAAGGTGGACGATATGATGAACGACCCGTGCAGATTCCAGCTTCAGAATATCGTACAATAAGATTGTACTCAGAAGATCCAAGATTTCGACAATGTATTCCATATATATTTCATCTTCTGTTTGAAAGTGACTTGTCTGGACTTTCATATGCAGTGAACCACATATCTGAAAGAAACACGTTAGTTATAGATTCCTTACCTTAGAATTACCCCCAGGCGTCAGACTGGATCCGGAAAGTTTTTTCGTCAGCAGTACCCCTGCGCGTCGGTAGGCGTCGTCGGTCGACTCCTCGTCCGCCGTTGGCGTCATGGTCGCCGTGATGACGTCGCGGAAGATACTTAGACGCCGCCCTCGCGCCTGACATCAGTTCTTCCTCTCTGCGCCAGCAAGCGCAGATCCGGGAAGAGCAGTACCCAGTCATTTTTTGACTGAGTTTTTTGTGACTTTTGTCAACATCTTTTCGAGTTGTTCGACTCCTTATAGCACGAGGGATGCCCAGTTTTAAGTCCTGCCGTTCCGGTTCTGGCATGATGTCGGTGACTGATCCACACCGCCGTCTGTCTCTTCTGCTTGGAGTGCGACCACGACCCCAAGTTGTGCTCTGACTGCCGAACCATGGCCCCGAAGTCTTTGCGGGAGCGGTCCCGAAAGCTCCTCGAGGCCCGGCAGTCGGCTCCACGTTGCGCAAGGTCCCGGTCACGTGGGAGGTCGAGGGACCGATCTCGGAGCCATCATCATTCCTCTTCGACGAAGTCTTCGCACTCGGGGTCAGGTAAGTCGGAGCATAAGAAGAAGTCGAAGAAGCGTCGTCGCTCTTCGACTTCCCCTCGTCCGTCGGCCGAAGCGACGCAGGGTGCGGGTGGTGCCACTCCCACGGCTCCGCGTGCAGAGCCTTCAGGGTTGACTCCGGCCTTCCCACGCTTTCCGGGACCGGCAGCGACCCCTGCCCAGCTTCGTCAGTTTTACGAAGCCATGCACGCTATATTTGGGCAGCCCGACTCCGCCGGTGCGCCTTCGGGCCCCGCGGACTCGGCTGGGGGCCCTAGGCCTTTGATGCCGGCGGCTTCGGCCTCGGCACCGCAGGGCCACCTTGGATCCAGGCCTGGATCCGGATCGGTGCCGGTCGACCTCGTGACACCTTCACGGGCGCCGACTCCACCGGCACCACTTCCGCAGACGACGCCGGCTGGACCCCCAGCCGACGTCGACCCCAGCTTCCCCCTCCATGTGGAAACTTAGTTTTACCGGCGTCAGCCGACGCCGGACCCGACGTCTATGAGTACTTTTGTGTCTACTTTCCACCCTGGCCAATTTCAGCCAGTTTGGCAGCCAGAGGAGTGTGAGGAAGACTGGGAGGGGTCTGAGGACCCTCTCACTGCGCAGATAGAATATGACCGGGACTGGAGAGAGGACCTGGGGGATGCCAGTGGTTTGGATACCTCTCTAGACATTGGCATGTTTTCTCCTCCTACCGTGGCTACGGAGGAGGGAGCGTCTTACGCAGTGGTGTTGCGTAGGGTGGCCGAGGCTCTCAACCTCGAGTTTCCTACTGTGACAGTCAGGACTAACCTCCTGACAGAGGTGCTTCAGCCGGCAGCGAGCTCTTCGGAGCCCCTGCTGCCGTTTAATGAGGCCCTAACAGACATCCTTTTGGGCACCTGGTCCAGGCCCCCCACAGGGGCTCCTGTGGATAGGATGGTTGCCCGACGCCACCGCCCGGCTCCGGGCGACCCCACTTTCGTCTCCCAACACCCCTCCCCCGAGAGCTTGGACGTCCAAGCCTCAACATCCCAGAGCGCATTCCCTACCACACCACTGGACAGGGAATCCAAGAAACTGGATCAACTTGGGAAGAAGTTGTTTTCTTTCTCCAGTTTAAGGCTGCGGTCGGTAAACACTGCAAGCCTTTTGGGCCGTTATTCCCACTCTCTGTGGGATACCGTCGCGCAGGTGCTGCCTCAGTGCCCGGAGGAGGCCCGGGCCGTGCTCTCCCGTGCTGTTGCCAAGGGGAGAGACGCAGCAAAGTTCGCCATACGTTGTGGATTGGACACTGCCGACTCACTGGGTAGGACTATTTCAGCGTTAGTGGCTCTTCGCCGCCACGCCTGGTTGAGGACGACTCACTTTTCAGGGGATGTCCAGAACACATTGATGGACATGCCCTTCGATGGCCGTCGCCTGTTCGGCGACAAAGCAGACAGTGCGCTAGAGCGCTTCAAGGACTCTCGGGCTACGGCCAAGTACTTGGGCCTCTCCACCATGCGCCCTGCACGGTCTGCTTTTCGCCCCTTTCATGGTCACGGAAGGGTGCCCCAACACGTTCATTCCAGAGCCACAGGCCAGCGCAAGCTGTTCCATCTCAGCACGGCTGAGGACATGGGAACCAACGACGTGGTTCTGGGGGCCAGCGGGCAGGCCTTTCAACCTCCACCCCCTCCGCCGCAGTCTCCAAACCCTCCTAGTCCGACCTTTCAGGCCCATCACACACCAGTGGGCGGCAGGATTCGCCATCACCCCCCCACTGGCGCACCATCATGTCGGACAGGTGGGTTTTGCAAATAGTCCGAAGGGGCTACTCCCTCCCCTTCGAGACTATCCCTCCAGCCATGCCACCCCAGTACCATCGCATGTTGGAGGATCATCTGACCCTTCTCCAACAGGAAGTTACGGCACTCTTGGCCAAGGGTGCCATTGAGCGCGTTCCTGTCCCAGAAGTAGGTCGTGGTTGCTATTCCCACTACTTTCTGGTGCCCAAGAAGGACAAGGGCCTGCGTCCTATCTTGGATCTCAGGGACGTCAATCGCTTCCTCCGGAAGGAGAAGTTCAAAATGTTGACCCTGGCTCAGGTCTTGTCAGCTCTCGACCCTAGAGACTGGATGGTAGCATTGGACTTGCAGGATGCGTATTCCCACATCCCTGTCCTGCCTGCCCACCGGCGTTACCTGCGGTTCACGGTAGGCCACGAGCATTTTCAGTTTACCATGCTCCCCTTTGGCCTTACAGGCGCCCCTCGGGTGTTCACGAAAGTGATGGCGGTGGTTGCAGCTCAACTGCGCAGATCAGGGGTTCCAGTCTTCCCCTATCTCGACAACTGGTTGTTGAAGGCGACTTCGTCCCGGGCAGTCTCCCACCTCCAGACTACGGCCGACCTCCTGCCTTCGCTGGGGTTCTCCATCAATGTGCCGAAGTCACACCTGATTTGCTCTCAGAAGCTCCTTTTCATCGGAGCGGTTCTGGACACGACACGGCTTCGGGTCTATCCTCCCGAACAGCGAGTCTGGGATATTCGGGCTATGATTCCGATCTTTCAGCCTCTATCCCGGGTTTCGGTCAGAATGACCCTGAGGCTGCTGTGCCTCATGGCCTCCTGCATCCTGCTGGTCGATCATGCCAGGTGGCATATGCGGGCTCTGCAGTGGGACCTGAAGTTCCAGTGGGCGCAGCATCAGGGGAATCTGTCCGATTACGTCCAGATCTCGGAAGGCACTGCACACCAATTGTGTTGGTGGCTCACGAACCGGGATTGGGTCAACGGCAGATCTCTCTCCCTTCCCCAACCAGAGCACACAGTGGTGACGGACGCATCCCTTCTGGGATGGGGCGGCCACATGGGAGTGGCGGAGATCAGAGGCCTCTGGTCTCCGGCGGACTTCGGGCTCCACATCAACCTTCTAGAGCTTCGGACCTCTGCACTCAAGGCATTCCTTCCCTCTGTCCGGGGAAGAGTAGTGCAGGTGTTCACGGACAACACCACCGCCATGTGGTACTGCAACAAACAAAGTGGGGTGAGGTCGTGGACCCTATGTCAGGAGGACCTCCGTCTCTGGACATGGCTGGAACATCAGGGCATATCCCTGGTGGTTCAACACCTGGCAGGTTCCCTGAACGCCAGGGTGGACGAACTCAGCCGCAGGTGCATGATGGATCACGAATGGCGTCTTCACTCGGAGGTGGTGCAAGGTCTCTTTCGACAGTGGGGAGAGCCTTGGTTAGATCTATTCGCCACCGAAGAGAACGCGCAATGTCAGCAATTCTGCGCATTGGAATTTCCAAGGCGGCACTCGCTAGGCGACGCTTTTCATCGCGAGTGGAGTTGCGGTCTGTTGTACGCCTTTCCGCCTATACCACTTCTGCCCAGAGTGCTGAAGAAGATCAGGCACGACCGGGCCCAAGTCATCCTTGTGGCTCCGGATTGGGCACGAAGAGTTTGGTATCCTGAGCTGCTCAACATGGCCATCGATCCTCCGACCCGTCTGCCTCTTCAGGAGGATCTTCTGTCGCAGCAACAGGAGACGGTGCTCCACCCGAACCTGTCCAGCCTCCACCTCCTTGCGTGGAGATTGAGCGGCAGCAGCTGACGTCTTTTGACCTGCCTCCCGAAGTTTGCGATGTAATCTTGGCAGCCAGGCGTCCCTCCACTAAGACGGTATACGCCTGCCGGTGGAACAATTTTGTGGCATGGTGCACAACAAAGGCTGTGGATCCCCCTTCTGCCCCTCTTTCTGAGGTTCTCTTGTTTCTTCTTTCTTTAGCCCAGCAGGGCTCTGCTCTGGGCACTATCAAGGGCTACCTTTCTGCTATTTCGGCCTTTCTCAGGCTCACTGATCAGCCCTATCTTTTTAAGTCCCCTGTTGTAAATAGGTTTCTTAAAGGCATTACACACTTTTTCCCCCCTATTCCTTTCGTGATGCCTCAGTGGGACTTGAATCTGGTTCTTACGTACTTAATGTGCGCTCCCTTTGAGCCCCTTCACAACTGTCCTCTTCGTCTTTTGACGTTAAAGACTGCCTTCCTGGTGGCCATCACTTCCGCCAGGCGAGTGAGTGAGCTCCAGGCTCTTTCCTGTAAGCCTCCTTTCCTTTTAGTCCATCCGGACAAGGTTGTGCTCAGGCCCCGTCCTTCCTTTTTGCCAAAAGTGGTTACGGCCTTTCACATTGGGCAAACTTTTACCTTGCCCACCTTTTTTCCGCCTCCGCATCCTTCCAGAGAGTAAGAGCGGCTCCACCGTCTGGACCCAAAACGTGCGCTTTCTTTTTATCTTAACCGCACACAGCAGTTCCGGGTGGATGACCAGCTTTTTGTTGGCTACGTTGGCACCAAGAAAGGTCGGGCGGTCCATAAGAGAACCATCTCCCCCTGGGTTGTCTTGTGTATCAAAGCCTGTTATTCTTTGGCTAAAAAAGAACCTCCGGTGGGGCTGCGTGCTCACTCCACCAGAGCTACTGCAGCCACTACTGCATTGGGACGTGGTGTCCCCCTGCAAGACATATGTCAGGCAGCCACGTGGGCCTCGCTGCACACGTTTACCAAGCATTACTGCCTGGACTGCCAAGTCCGGAGAGACGGCTTCTTTGGCCGTTCTGTTCTCCGTGACTTTCTGGTGTGATCTTAGTTCGCAGACCCACCACCGGGGTTGGTATTACTGGGGTATCTATTCTAAGGTAAGGAATCTATCACTGTGTTTCTTTCAGATGAACAAGTTAATTACCTTCGGTAACGATATATCTGTAAGAAACATTAGTAGTGATAGATTTCTTACCGCCCCACCCATCCTCCCCGTTCTGCGAACTGATTTCTAGGGTTAAGGTCATCCCTTTCAGGGCCCTAGTTTCAATGCACCAGTGGTCAGTATCTTGCATGGCTCTGCGTTCCTGGCGCGGAAAGTCATGTACAGAACTGACAGCACGCGTGGGCGGCGTCCAAGTAGCGCCCGCGACGTCATCTCGGCGACCACGACGCCAACGACGGACGCGGAGCCGCACGACGCCCCTACCGACGCGCAGGGGTACTGCTGACGAAAACTTTCCGGATTCAGTCTGACGCCTGGGGATATTCTAAGGTAAGGAATCTATCACTACTAATGTTTCTTACAGATATATCGTTACCGAAGGTAAGTAACTTGTTCGTTAGTGCAAGATGTACAGGTAGAAGATTTCTAGGGTTTGCAGAATACAATTTTATACATCGTTCTTCAAGAATGTAAGGAGAGAAAAGAAAAATGTCATTTTTAAAGAAAATTAAGAATTTCTTTGTAAAGGATAAACCTGTGTTGACTAGAGAGGGAATTCCTATTCCGCCACCGAAGACACCAGCATCTTTTATGGTGATGGAAAGAGGATATCATACTTGCGTCTGGTTGGAAAATTGGATAGAATATACAAAGGATGATGGAGTGTTAGCCTTTTCTAAAGATGGTTCGTTTAATGGGAGGATTCTTCAGAATTTGATATTGAAAATGAATGATTTGGAACCTAGACCTAGGTTAACTCAATATGAGGCTTTGGAAGAATGGGAGACTGAGTCATACGAACGAGAGAAATGTAGAGGTGGAAGGTATAGAGGATTCTTTCCCAGACATTTGCATGAATCACGTGAAGGACAGATGAAACAATGGAGGAGAGCTATGGTATCAGAAGGTTTATATCCAGTGTTAATGGCTGAGGAACATTCTGGAGGAAAGTGTAAGGAGAAAAAGAAACACATGAACTCAGCAGGATATGGTGAATCAGATGACGAGTTGTTAGAGGATATTTTAATTAAAAATCCACCACCGTATCAAGAAGCAGCTAGTAAGGTATCCCAAGGGCACCAATAATGGGAATACCATTATCCCCACAGATTTTACATGAGACGTCATATAACAGAGTGTTGCAGGATAATGAAAGAGATGCTTTGAATAAAACTAGAGAAGAACTAGTTCAAAAGATAAGTCAATTAAATTTGAATACTGAAGCTTTGACAGTACCAGTGACCATTGGTCCGGTAATTCCATTGTATGGAGATAATAAGATTTGCCAGAAACCATAATCTGTGACAATTCCAATAAATAGTCCTAGAGAAGAAATAATAATTACAGATGATCAGGTTAGCGAAAGTGAGTCAGTTATTTCATTAATGGATCTCCCTAATGTGGAACCTTCGATGGAAATCCAAAGAGAGTTACGCCCATGAATTTGAGAGAAAGAAGACCTTTGGTTCTTACTGGAACTGGAGGCGCAGCAGTAGTCACCTCTGAAGAAATAGAAAGATGGGCGCAGGAGAGAGATAATCAGAACCCCATACCAAGGATTTTAGACATCAGCAGATTGAAAGTGGAACTGGAAGAGATGATGACAGGATGTGTGGGTACAGAAAGATTGAACACTTACAATGATGAGGAATTATTATTTTTATGTAAGAGTATAACCAGAGAGCAAGAGTATTTCATGAGAGATTGACTGAAGTTGCTTCAGAGATTGGAATAGACATAGGGAAATCAAAGTTGTTACAGAAAACATATCGAGTGGACTTTACTGATAAAGATTTAGAAAGTGTAAATGCTTCTGGAAAGAGACTACAGATAAAGGAATTAATGAGCATTTTGCGAAAATGGGGAGAAATTGATAAATGGAGAATTAGATGGATAAGAAAGAAAGAGGAAGTACAAGCGAGAGAAGCAGCAGCTGCATTTCCAGTAAGAGAGTCAAGCAAAGTGGAAAAATTGTGTCCAATGAGAGAGGTTCCTGGAGGTGGATACGTTCATGTTCCTTGGAGTAGACAAGATATTTTGTCATTTACAAATGATTTTCCAAAGCTGAGAGAAAAACCAGTTGAATGGTACAAACAGGTAGAGAGATTTGTGAAGTTTTCAAAAGTTCTATTGAAAGACTTGGATGGTCTATTTGATATAGTGGTACCTGCTGATTTATGGACAGAATGTAAAATTACAATTGATTGGCCTAATGAGGAGTATGCTAGAGATGCAAAGACAGGGGCACCCTCGGGTGAGGTGATGAAAAAGTATCACCAAGTGATTACGTATTTGAAAGGGAAAGTTCCTCCTAAAGAAACAGATTGGGTAAAAATAGATAGAACAACACAAGAACCAAACGAATCTGTACATGCAAGTTATGAAAGGTTGTTAGAGGTGTTTAAGCAGTATAGTTTTTTTGAGAATACCCGGTGACAAGGATATGGGACATTTTGTGTATCGGTTTGTATATGGTTTGAAACCAGAAATTAGTCGGATGATACAGCAGCACATGTTGTGTTGGCAAAGCAAGACAGTGGATGAGATTTTAAAGTATGCGAAATATTGCGGAGATAACATTGAAGCCAGGCATAGGAAGCTAAAGGAGAAAATTATGTGGGCACAAGTTAAATTGGCAGAACAACAAGAAGAGAAAACAATTGACCAAAATAATAATCAAATGAAAGAACAGAGTCAGAATAATCAAGGAGCGCATGGTAATAAATATAGGGGACAAATGGACAGAGAAGAAGCGAAAAAGAAGTTTCCTTGTCATGCGTGCGGAAAGCTTGGGCACTGGAAGAACGAGTGTAAGAGTACTCAGAATAATAATAAGAGTAATAATGGGCTAAATCAAAATTGAATCCCACAGATGCAGAATGAAGTACTTATGAATCAGCAGCAGCAGGTAGTTACTTCACAATATCAGGTGCCACCAGCTCCTATGTCAAATTTTGTGAATCATCAAAGTTTCAGTGCGAACACCGGATTTCAAGGAGAAAGTGGTAAGAATAATAGAACAATTGCACAATATTTTTTACAGAATGATGAAGAACATTCAGATGTCGCACAATGACGGTGCCTAAGGGGGGAGGAAGAGGAATGCGTGCTTGGCGCATCCTTGCCGGTAGATCAGTTAGGTCCATTTGTTGATGGGAAAGTAGAAGGTAAAGACATTACTTTCCTATTGGATACAGGTGCTACCAGGTCTACTGTGAGAATAGCAGACATCCCAAACCTACCCCTCTCGGGAGAATCCATCCAAGTTGTAGGCGTGTCAAACCAACAGATTAGAACCCCAATTACCAAACCAATGGAGGTGCACATTGGAAATTTTAAAGAATTGCATTGGTTCGTAGTTTGTGATTCCAGTCCTGTAAATCTGTTGGGAAGAGATCTTTTGTGCAAGATGAATTGCACGATCTATTGTACACCGGATGGTGTCGCTTTCCAAACCCCTGATGAAGATGTAGTATACAAGATGATGCTAGCTAAACAGGGAACAGAAGTAGATGAGATGTTTTCACTAATAACTGAAATTGAATTACCAGAAGAGTTGAGAACCACAGTTAATCCAGAAGTGTGGGATTTTACAGGAAAAGACATTGGGCTAATGACAAATATAGACCCAGTTAAAGTGACAGTGAAAGAAGGTGCAGTGTATCCAAACACCCGACCATACAAGATGAGTCCAGAAGTAAACGCAGGAATTATTCCAGAAATTGAACGAATGGTTAAACAAGGTATTTTAAAAGAAGTGATGGGTAGTTTCTGCAATTCGCCAATAATGGGACTGAAAAAGCCTAGCGGAAAATACAGAATAGTGCAAGATTTACGGAAAATAAATAAAATTGTAGTGCCATGTTGTCCAATAGTGCCAAATCCAGCAGTGATTCTTTATCAGATACCTTGGAATGGAGGTTGGTTTACAGTAATCGATTTATGCCAAGCGTTCTTTTCTATTCCTTTGCACCCAGACAGCCAGTATCTTTTTACGTTTAAGTTTGAGGATCATATTTACGCATGGTGTCGAGTTCCTCAAGGGTACACAGAGAGTCCTTCAATTTTTAATCAGATTTTGAAAAAGTGGTTAGAATCATTGGTTATGCCTGGAAATTCTGTTTTGGTCCAGTACATTGATGACCTATTGGTGGCATCAAAAATACGAGAAGATTGTGTCACAGAACACAATTGCATTGCTGAACCATTTGGCTGAAGGAGGACACAAGATGTCTCCAGAAAAATTACAATTCTGTCAACGAGAAGTTAGATATTTAGGGCATAGAATAGAAAGAGGAGTTAGGAAAGTGACACCGGAAAGATTGAAATAATCAAAGAAATGCAATTGCCACAGACTCGGAGAGAAATGAGAATGTTTCTGGGAGTGGTTGGGTACTGTAGGCAATGGATTAATGGTTTTTCTATGTTAGCGAAACCATTAATACAGATGATCCGGAAAAGAGCAAAAGATCCGATTGATTGGAATGATGACTGCATAGAGGCATTTGAAAAATGGCGGAATTGTTTGTGTGAGGCTCCTGCTTTGGGCATGCCTGATTATTCAAAAGACTTTGCTTTGTTTTGCTGTGAGAGAGAAAATTGTGCACTTTCAGTCTTAACACAGAGACATGGACTGAGTCGACGCCCAGTGGCATATTTTTCAGCTACATTCGATCAAGTGGCTTCAGCATTGCCTGGCTGCTTAAAAGCAGTAGCTGCTACTTGTATGAGTCTGGAGCAAAGTGAGTCGATAGTGATGGGACATCCAGTAAAAGTTTTTGTTCCACACTCAGTTGAGATTCTTTTGACAAGAACACAGCATCTCACCCCTAGTCGATTGACTAAGTATGAAAGAGTGATTTTGGGAGCTGAGAACGTGACTGTGATAAGGTGTAGGATTATGAACCCAGCTACCCTATTGCCAGACCCCTGCGATGAAGAAGTGAGAGATGAGAGTGATCATGATTGTTTGGACGTAACTGAGTTATGCACAAAGCCCCGGCCTGATATAAAAGAGACCCCTTTGAAAGAGGCTGACCATGAGTTATTTGTAGATGGATCCTGCCTCAGGACACAAGAAGGAGGATTAAGTGCTGCATATGCTCTTTGTAAGATATCTGGGGTAATTGAAGCATCCTGTTTACCTGGAGTCAAGTCTGCACAAGTAGCTGAATTGGTAGCCTTAACCATGGCATGCAAATTGGGGAAAAATTGGCAAATAACCATATTTACGGACAGCCAATATGGGTTCGGGGTTGTGCACGACTTCAGCCAGCTCTGGATGCAGAGGGGATTTCTGACTTCTTCAGGATCTCCTATCAGAAACAGCAAAAATGTGAAGGATTTGTTGGAAGCATTACAATTGCCAAAAGAGATAGCAGTTGTAAAATGCGCTGCACATCAGTCAGGAAATAACTATGTGATTGCTGGCAATAATTATGCTGATCAAGTGGCCAAATACTGTGCCAAAAATGCAGTGGCCATAAACAGAAAAATTGAAACGGGTGAAACCAGATGCCAACTTATGTTTTTCTCAGTACCAGAAACATGGGACGAGATTAGACAATTGCAGGAAGAAGTTGAGGAAAAAGAAAAGGAAATTTGGATAAAGGCAGCCTGTACAAAGAGACCACATGATGAGGTATGGGTATATTTAGATGGAAGACCAGTCATGCCAGATTGTTTGCTTTAAAAAATGGCAAGAGTGTATCATGGAACAACACACATAGGGAGAGACTCAATGATTAGGCTATTCAGACAGAGTTGGTACAATCCAAAGTTCAGGGTAGTCGCAGAGAGCCTTTGCCAAAGATACTTAACCTGTCAGCAGCAAAATCCAGGTAGAAAGACAGTGGTAAGCTGTGGAAAGATTGGAAAGGCAGAAGGACCCTTAACTAGATTACAGTTGGATTTTATTGAATTGCCCCCATGTAATGGACTGAAATATATATTGTCATATCTGAAAGAGACACGTTAGTGACAGATTCCTTACCTTAGAATATCCCCAGGCGTCAGGCTGGATCCGGAAAGTTTTTGCGTAGCAGTACCCTTGCGCGTCGGTAGGCGGCGTCGTGCGGCTCCGCGTCCGTCGTCGGCATCGTGATCGCCGGGATGACATTGCGGGCAGTACTTAGACGCCGCCCCTGCGCGCTGACGTCAGTTCTTCTTTTTCCGCGCCAGCAAGCGCAGATCCGGGAAGAGCAGTGCCCTAGTCATTTTTTGACTAACTTTTTTGGTGAATTTTTTCACAGTTTTCTTCAAATCGACTCCAAGGTGTCGTAGGGATGCCCGGCTTTAAACGTTGCGACGCCTGTGCTCGGATGATGTCCATCACAGACCCGCATCTGGAGTGTCTCTTCTGCCTCGGGCGAGACCACGACACGAAGTCGTGTTCCGACTGCCGGTCCCTAAACCCGAAAGCTTTGTGAGAGCGGTCTCGAAAGCTCCTCGAGGCCCGGCAGTCGGCTCCGCGCCACACCAAGCCCCGGTCGCGTGAGAGGTCGAGGGGTCGGTCGCAAAGTCCTCGCCGGTCGTCGGGATCCAAGTCTTCGTCGTCCGGTAAGTCTAAACACAAGAAGTCCAAAAAGCATCATCGCTCTAGGACTTCGCCTCGCCGGTCTCGTGACTCGGCTGAGGCCCCTCCCGGCACCGTCCCCGCGGCCCCGGACATGCCTGTGGAGTCGCCCCCGCAATACCCGTCCTTCCCGGGTTCGGGGGCGGATCCGGCCCAAGTACAGGAATTCCTGTCGGCCATGGCCCGCCTCTTCGGGCCTCAAGGTCCCTCCGGTGCGCCTTGGGGCCCCGCGGGCCCTGATGGGGTTGCCCCGGCGTCGCCGACAACTCCGGTCCCGGCGTCGCTCGTGCCTCCAGCCTCGGTCCCGGCTCCGGCTTCGGCCCCGGCCTCGATCCCGGCTCCGGTGGTACCGCAACCCCCATCGATGCCGGTCGACCTGACCACGCCTCCGCCGGCGCCGATGTCTCCGGTGCCGTTCCTGACGCCGCCCGGGGCTCCGGACGGCGTCGTCCCCATGTACTCTCCGGCTCCGGACATGGAGCCGGACCGACGTCGCTCGACGCCGGTTCCGGCTCCGATGAGACCTTGGGTCCCAAATGTCCCTCCTCCTCCTTATTTTGAACCGGAGGAGGACCAGGAGGACTGGGAGGGGTCTGAGGACCCTCTGGCACAACAGTGTCGGTATGATGAGGACTGGGCAGAGGAACTAGAGGATGCCAGTGGTCTAGATACTTCCCCTGACACTGGCATGATGTCTCCTCCCGTGGCTACGGAGGAGGGAGCCAATTTTGCAACGGTGTTGCGTAGGGCAGCTGGAGCCTTACATCTCCGACTCCCTACGGTGACGGTCAAGTCTAATCTCTTGACAGAAGTGCTTCAGCCGGCAGCCTCCTCCTTGGAGACTGTGCTGCCGTTCAACGATGCACTAACTGACGTTCTTTTGGGCGCCTGGTCCAAGCCCAACACAGGGGCTCCTGTGGATAGGAAAGTGTCCCAACGCCATCGCCCAGCTCCGGGCGACCCCTTGTTTCTCTCTGTCCACCCCACTCCTGAGAGCTTGGTTGTCCAAGCCTCGGCTTCCCAAACCGCCTTCCCTACCGCCCCTCCGGATAGGGAATCCAAACGCCTGGATCAATTTGGGAAGAAGGGTTTTTCTTCCTCCAGTGCTGGCTTGCGGTCCATCAACACCGCTTGTCTTTTGGGCCGATATACCCACTCCTTGTGGGATTCGGTGGCGACTGTTTTGCCCCAGTGTTCTGAGGAGGTCCAGACACTGCTTACCCGCGCCATTGCGGAAGGAAGGGATGCGGCCAAATACACCATACGTTGTGGCCTTGATACCGCCGACTCGCTGGGCAGATCTATTGCAACGACGGTGGCGCTGCGTCGCCACGCCTGGCTGAGAAGCACTGGTTTTTCGGGTGATGTCCAGAATACACTCATGGACATGCCCTTTGATGGAGTCGGTCTTTTTGGTTCCAAAGCAGACCATGCGTTGGCGTTTTAAGGACTCACGGGCTACTGCCAAGTCCCTGGGCCTTTCTGCTACACGCCCTCCGCTACCTTCTGCTTTTCGCCCCTATCGTGGCCACGGAAGGGGCGCCCAGTCACGTCAGCAGCCCAGCCACCGGCCCGCGCAGCAGGCGTCTTCGCGTGGCCGAGGACGTGGATACCGCCGTGGCGGTTCGGGCAACCAGCGTGCGGGTCAGGCCACCACCTCCAACCCGTCCGCGGCCTCCAAGCCCTCCTAGTCCCTCCTTTCAGGTGCACAGCACGCCAGTAGGGGGCAGGGTCCGCCATCACCTTCACCACTGGCGTCCCATCACCTCGGACAGGTGGGTCTTGGACATTGTCCGAAGGGGCTACTCCCTCCCCTTCGAGACCACCCCCCCAGCCATGCCACCTCAATTCCACCGCATGTCAGGGGATCACTTGGTACTTCTGCATAAGGAAGTCACGGCCCTCTTGGCCAAGAGGGCCATCGAGCATGTTCCGACCCCAGAAGTAGGACGTGGTTGCTACTCCCACTACTTCCTGGTGCCCAAAAGGACAAGGAGGACATGCGTCCTATCTTGGACCTCCGGAACGTCAATCGCTTCCTCCGGAAGGAGAATTTCAAGATGCTCACCCTAGCTCAGGTCTTGACTGCCCTCGACCCTGGAGACTGGTTGGTAGCGTTGGACTTGCAGGACGCCTATTTCCACATCCTCGTCCTGCCGGCCCACCGGCGTTACCTTCGGTTCACGGTAGGCCTCGAGCATTTTCAGTTCACCGTGCTCCCCTTTGGCCTTACCAGTGCCCCTCGGGTGTTCACGAAAGTGATGGCGGTGGTCGCAGCTCATCTGCGCCGGGCAGGGGTTTCAGTCTTCCCCTACCTCGACGACTGGCTGCTGAAGGCAGGCTCGTCCCAGGCAGTCGTCTCCCACCTCCAGACTACGGCCGAACTCCTGCACTCGCTGGGGTTCTCCATCAATGTGCCGAAGTCGCATCTGATTCCTTCTCCACAGCTCCTTTTCATCGGAGCAGTTCTGGACACGACGCAGTTTCGGGCCTATCCTCCCGAACGGCGAGTCCGGGATATTCAGGCTATGATTCCGATCTTTCAGCCTTTATCCTGGGTTTCGGTACGGATGACCCTGAGGCTGCTGGGCCTCATGGCCTCCTGCATCCTGCTGGTCAATCATGCCAGATGGCATATGCGGGCTCTGCAGTGGGACCTGAAGTTCCAGTGGGCGCAGCACCAGGGCAACCTGTCCGATCACGTCCAGATCTCGGAGGGGACTGCAAGACAGTTGCAGTGGTGGCTCTCGAACCGGCAATGGGTCATGGGCAGATCCCTCTCCCTTCCCCAGCCAGAGCACACAGTTGTGACGGACGCGTCCCTTCTGGGATGGGGCGGTCACATGGGAGAGGCGGAGATCAGAGGCCTCTGGTCTCCGGCGGAGTCCCGGCTCCATATCAACCTTCTGGAGCTCCGGGCGATCCGACTTGCACTCAAGGCATTCCTTCCCTCTGTCAAAGGGAAGGTAGTGCAGGTGTTCACAGACAACACCACCGCCATGTGGTACTGCAACAAACAGGGCGGGGTGGGGTCGTGGACCCTCTGTCAGGAGGCTCTACGCCTCTGGACATGGCTGGAACATCAGGGCATGTTCCTGATGGTTCAACACCTGGCAGGTTCCCTGAACGCCAGGGCGGACGAACTCAGCCGCAGGTGCATGATGGATCACGAATGGCGTCTTCACTCGGAAGTGGCGCAAGGACTCTTTCTACAATGGGGAGAGCCTTGGTTAGATCTATTCGCCACCGAAGAGAATGCGCAATGTCATCAGTTCTGCGCGTTGGAATTTCCAAGGCGGCACTCGCTCGGCGACGCTTTTCGTCGCGAGTGGAGTTGCGGTCTGTTGTACGCCTTTTCGCCTATACCACTTCTACCCAGAGTGTTGAAGAAGATTCGGCACGACCGGGCCCAAGTCATTCTTGTGGCTCCGGACTGGGCTCGAAGAGTTTGGTATCCCGAGCTACTCAGTATGAGCGTAGATCCCCCGATCCGTCTGCCTCTTCGGGAGGATCTTCTGTCGCAGCAGCAGGGGACGGTCCTCCACCCGAACCTGTCCAGTCTACACCTGCTTGCGTGGAGATTGAGCGGCGGCAGTTGATTCCTTTCGACTTGCCTCCCGAAGTTTGTGATGTGATTCTGGCAGCCAGGCGTCCCTCCACTAAGGTGGTATACGCCTGCAGGTGGAACAAATTTGTGGCATGGTGCACAGCAAAGGCTGTGAATCCCCTTTCTGCCCCTCTTTCTGAGGTCCTTCTGTTCCTTCTTTCTCTGGCCCAACAGGGTTCTGCCCTGGGTACCATCAAGGGTTATCTTTGTGCTATCTCGGCCTTCCTCAGGCTCCCTGATCAGCCCTCCCTTTTCAAGTCCCCTGTTGTTAACAGGTTCTTAAAAGGCATTACACACCTCTTCCCTCCTGTTCCGTTTGTAATGCCTCAGTGGGACTTGAACTTGGTTCTTACCTTTTTAATGTGCGCTCCCTTTGAGCCTCTACATAACTGTCCTCTTCGTCTTCTCACTCTGAAGACAGCCTTTCTGGTGGCCATCACCTCCGCTCGGCGGGTGAGTGAGCTCCAGGCTCTATCTTGCAAACCTCCCTTTCTGTCTGTTCATCCAGACAAGGTTGTTCTTCGGACGCGTCCGTCCTTCTTGCCAAAGGTGGTTACTGCCTTCCACATTGGGCAGACCATCACTTTGCCTACCTTCTTTCCGCCTCCGCATCCTTCCAGAGAGGAAGAGAGGCTCCACCGTCTGGACCCAAAACGTGCGCTCTCCTTCTATATCGACCGCACAAAACACTTCCGGGTGGATGACCAGCTCTTTGTTGGCTACGTGGGCGCCAAAAGTTCGGGCGGTGCACAAACGAACCATCTCCCGCTGGGTTACCTTGTGCATCAAGACCTGCTATTCTTTGGCTAAGAAGGAGCCTCCTGTTGGGCTGCGTGCCCATTCCACCAGGGCAACGGCTGCTACCACGGCCTTGGGCCGCGGTGTTCCGCTGCCGGTTATCTGTCAGGCAGCTACGTGGGCCTCGCTGCACACGTTTACAAAACATTACTGCCTTGACAGTCAGGTCCGGAGGGACGGCTTCTTTGGCCGTTCTGTCCTCCAGGACTTCCTTGTCTGATCTTTGTTCGCAGACCCACCACCGGGGTTGGTATTGCTGGGGTATCTATTCTAAGGTAAGGAATCTGTCACTAACGTGTCTCTTTCAGATGCACAAGTTACTAACTTGTGTAACGATATATCTGTAAGAGACAGTAGTTAGTGACAGATTCCTTACCGCCCCACCCATCCTCCCCGTTCTGCGAACTGATTTCTAGGGTTAAGGACATCCCTTTCAGGGCCCTAGTATTTTTCAGCCACCTATGTCAGCTTCTTGCATGGCTCTGCGTTCCTGGCGCGGAAAGTCGTGTACAGAACTGACGTCAGCGCGCAGGGCGGCGTCTAAGTACTGCCCGCGACGTCATCCCGGCGATCACGACGCCGACGACGGACGCGGAGCCGCACAACGCCGCCTACCGACGCGCAAGGGTACTGCTACGCAAAGACTTTCCGGATCCAGCCTGACGCCTGGGGATATTCTAAGGTAAGGAATCTGTCACTAACTACTGTCTCTTACAGATATATCGTTACACAAGTTAGTAACTTGTGCAGTAAGCCTTTTCTCAAGATGGGTGGAAGCCTATCCCACTCGAAGAAATGACAGTCTTACAGTTGCAAAACTGTTGTTGAGGGAGTTAGTTCCGCGATTTGGTTTTCCAGTCACTTTGGAATCGGATAGAGGCCCTCATTTTAATAATGAAATAATTTGATTAATCTGTGCTGCATTTAACATTGAACAAAAATTGCACTGTGCTTATCGTCCAGAGCCTTCTGGAATTGTTGAGCAAATGAATGGCACAATCAAGTCAAGATTGGGGAAGGTGTGTGCATCCACAAAGCTGAAATGGCCAGATGTATTACCTCTTGTAGTGATGGGTCTCAGAAGTATTCCAGACAGAAAAACAGGAATGAGCCCACATGAGGTTCTCATGGGAAGAGCCATGAGACAGACCTTTATTCCTGGAAATAAACTAATGAGTATAACTGTTGATCTGGTATTGGACTATTGCAAAGAATTGGCTGAAATGATGCGTACTGTCTCTCACCAGGTTGGAGAAGACGCAGTTGAAAGACAGCCAGACCAAGCGCATGATTTGAATCCTGGAGATTGGGTGCTAGTGAAGAAACACGCAAGAAAGTTGTGCTTAGCACCAAGGTGGGATAAACCGCGGCAAGTCAGACTACTCACTACCACAGCAGTGAAGTGTGCAGGTTTGCCCAATTGGATTTATGCTAGTCATACCAGAAGAGTTCAGAGCCCATCAGAGCAACAAGAGCAACCACTGACTGAACAGGCTGAAGCGTCAGGAGTTGTAAGCTGTGAAATTGAAGAATCTAGAGTGATAGATTCTGAAAGACAACCATATGACGAACAGCCAGGTACAAGTCAGGAAGAATGGATACCAGTAATTGAAGTAATTGATGATGCTATTGAAACAAGAAGAAGAACAGAACTGAAAAGACCGGAAAGTAGTCAGGAGAAGTCAGGAGAAGAAGAACATACTCGGGTGGAGATAAAAAGAGACTTTCAGGAACCTGAGGAGGGAATATTAGAAGAAAACGTTCAGGCAGAAGAAGAAAAGTTTGAAATAAGACCTGAACAGGATCAGGTAGAATTAGAAGAACAAGTTCAGGCAGAAAAAGAACAGTTTGAAGTAAGACCTGAACAGGGTCAGATAGAATCAGAAGAACAAGCTCAGGAAGAAGAACAAAATACAATAAGAACTGAGCAGGAGAAAGTAAAAGAAGGTTCAAGCACAGAAAACAGAGAACGGGAACAGATTGTGCCTAGACTAAGTGAAATTAAAAGGACTTTGAAATGAGATAAAGAAGGTGAAAGTGCAGTACAAATCAAGAGTCAGAAAGGGAGACAATTGGCCAACTGGAATAAAGAAATTAAGATATCATTTGAGAAAATCAGAAAAGAAACCAGAACAAGTAAATGAAATCACAAGCCAAACACGACCTAAACAAACCTTAGCAAAGATAACTCGAAGAAGTCCAAGATTGAGAAATTTAAACAGAAGATATAAGGCGCCTGAATGGACCTATGTCATAGTTGAAGAATTTGAATCTCTAGATTTGAGTGATGAAACAGAAGAGGTTCATATTGCACAGATTGATGAAAGCAAATTGAGGCCTCCTTAAGAACGAAAAAGAAAGTCAAATTGACAAAGAAAGGATAAGAGAGAAGAAATTTTCTCAGGAGTAAAATGGCAGAAACTGGAGTTACCGGGAAACCAAAATGAGGACAGACAGTGTTTTAGATTTTGTTTTTGTAGTATTTTATTAGTAGCATTAGTATGGTTATTCCTAACAGTAGGAGTACCTTTGTTAATAAAAACAAGTGACAAGAATAATACAGGTATTAATGTTAAGGTAGATAGAATAAAAGAAACTAAAATAGAAATAGGATTGGAAGATGAAGCAAATTATCATAATGAATCAAACTATAATACGTCCTCAAATGTGTTTATCAAATTATTTCAATATGTTAGTACTATGGAGATTAACAATTGCTATGTGTGTATGAAGTTACCCTCATTATCAGAAGGGGTGACGTATCACCATATATCTTTAACGTATGGTGTGTCATGTAGTATTTTATCAAGTTTATTTTATGCTACAGGGAGACTTCAGTATTTTTATTCAAATCTAGATGTAGTATTTTCTGATTTACCTATTAGAAAGAATATGAATCCAGTAGTTAGTAGTAAAAATGCACGGTTTATGGGTGAATTTTTCTTAACAATGAGTCCAATAGATTTAGTTCAGGCACATAAAGATAATCTAACATGTACATTGAGAAAAGAAGAAAAAGATTTTTTAGATTTAGTAGAAGAAAGTAGACGGGATTTAATAAAGAAAGCAACTGCACAGAGACCCCATGTACCTCCATGGGCCGGGAAAGAGGGAATCTATGCAAATGGCAAGGCTCATGCTGCGATGTCCCTGGATTTTGTGAAAAGGGGTAAATTCTGCCTCCATAGATTAAAGACCGATTATAATAATTACATTGGTTCCAGTGAATGTGAACACAACTTCCTAATTCTAGGAGGGTGGGGACTAAAAGGGGGAACTGATCCTGTATTTCCAGGAGTTTATTATGTTTACGAGAACAATGCATACTATAGGTTACCTGCAAGATGGTACGGGAGCTGTTACTTTGGAATAGTTTTTCCAAAAATGTATCATGTAGACAGAATCAGTGGAACCAATGGAAATTCTAATGGACTAACACGTAGAAGAAGAGCTAGTTTTTCTGAAATTGTAGGAGATATTTTTAGTGCATTGATACCCTCAGTTGGAGTCATTCTTAATTCACAGAAAATGTGTAAGTTATCAACCATAGTTGATCGTCTTTCTACAGATACTGCAGGAGGATTCTTAATGATTAACACAGAGATGGTTGCAATTAGGTCTATGGTTTTACAGAACCGTCTTGCTCTTGGCGTATTATTAGCAAAGGAAGGTGGAATTTGTGGCATGTTGAAAATTCAACATTGTTGCACTTGCATTCCAGACAAGAGCAGAGAAATTAAAGGATATATTGAAAACATTACGAGAATGCATAAAGACTTGACCCAACTGGAGGTTGACGGTGTGTGGGGAAGACTAACGAAAAGTATAACATCAATAGGGAAATGGTTTGCTGATTTTGGGAAAAGTTTCCTAGGTCAAATAATAAGACCATTAGTCATGATGATAACGGTAGTGATGTTAATAATAATTACATATAAGTGTTGTAGATGTGAAAGGAAGGAGAAGGCACATTTTGAAAGAAAAGTAAAGGGACAGAAACGAAAAAGAAATTATGATGAAATACAGCTAGAAGAAATGAAAGGTAGATTATACAAGAAAATGAGGGATTTAGAAGGAAACGAGTTGTCTGATGAAAATTTAGAAGAGAAATAGAGAAAACTGAGAAGTGCTGAAGTTGGTATCTGGGATGGGTAATTTTGTGATGGCTTAAGATGCCATCAGAGAGAGGATTGATGGAGCAAGGACTCGTAAATGAGACTTGCTCGGAAGCAATCCTTTCGTTTTAACTCATTAACGAATTACTAACTGTGTGTTTGTAATTAATATTTTGCATTTTAGAAAAGACACACAGGACAGTGAAGTTTGCCTATGTGTTTACTAATTGCAATAACATGAACGAAGGACTAAAAACGCACTCTAACAAGGGATATTTACTGCGCATGCGTCTACTGCATCTACGTAGTATGACGTACTAATGCTTGGAGGGAAAATCTTGCGCCTGCGCAAAAGATATTAAAATGGCCGCTTGAAAGTTCACATGCATGGCACCTGCTTCGCAGAAGAGAAAATAAGTTTTTTATACTAACGCAAATGCAGAAAGGGTAATAATAATCAAAGTGGGTTAGAGTAGAGGTTGGTGGTATTCAGTGAAATCATTTATTTTTGAGAATAACATTTCTTCTTTTGACTTTATTATTAGTGCGCATTTGGGCCTATCGAACTTGTCTGAATTGAGCTGACTGACGTAACCCCACGCATGCGCACCAGAGAGAGAACGAGGAAAGATGACTAAGGATTTGTCACGCGTCCAAGGCCAGAGAAGATGTGCCCTGGGAACATGAGGGTGAAGAGTTCATATGAAGGAGCTTTATTCATGACATTGCAACATTTTGTATTAATAAAGTTTGGAGATGTATGGGAAAGGAAATGATTTAATAAAGTTTAAGGGGATGGGTTAAAAGACAATGGTGCAATGAAATAAGTGAAATGTAAGCATGGTGTGATGATCATCCCCCCCTCGCCTGTCCAATCAGAGTTAGTATATTGTGGAATTGAAACATTTATGGGTGGTACTTGGTTATGGAAAGGTATAATTGAGGTAGTTTTAGTTAAGGAGCGCAAATTGCTGGAAGTGTGCGCGGCGGCAGACACGGCAGGAGAGAGAGCTTAACGGGAGCACAGAAGCAGAGCTCGGGATGCTGTTGGTGCCGTGGGTGGTGCTGATGCTGTGAGACGCTGATGAAGAAATTGAATGCAGAACCATCTATTTAACTTAATTGGGTTACAAAGAAGATCGCGGAAGAACCACGAAGAGGAAGAGAGTGTCAGAGAGAGGTGCGACGCAGTAGTCGGTATCTAGAGAGGTGAAGTATCCTGTCCTGATTCCTGTCCTGAAGTCTTTGTCTCCTGATCTATCCCGGGGGACCCTTACCAGCCCTTTGGCCAGGGGGTTGGTCTTCACACCATTCTGGGTAACTATAAATTCATCGTATTGATAGATGTTCTTCTCTCTCTGTCCTCTCCTTTCTGAATATAGATATTGTGTGAATCTGAATTATTGAGTATTGATTGAATTGACACTCTTGCGGATGAGGGTGTTTGCACTGAAACTTTGAGAGGGTTCACATACCATTAATTTAGATAAAGATTTTAAAACTTCCCGAGTCTGTGCTTATTTTATTAAAGAATGTTTAATAAGTTACGTTAATTATCACCATCAACTAGTTCCAACTAATGGTCCATCGACCAGCGGAAATAACTTTTTGATCAGTGAAAGGTTTAGTTAGAACAAGAAACATAACTATTCCTGTGACATGAAATCTATAAACTACAAGCTCCAGCGGTCTACTTGGTATTTATTGTGAGAAGTTATATGGGCCCAGGTGAGTATATGGTAGTGGAGTATCTGTTAGTACACCGCTGGATCAGTGTAATAACCCAGGCACAATCCTTGCACTCCTCCAATCATCCAGGCACTACCCATGTACTCATGCAATAATCCAGGCAGTACCCATACACTCCTCCAATCACCCAGCCAGTACCCATGCACACATGCAGTCACACAAGCAATACCATTGCAGTCCAGGAATAATGCAGGCACTACCATTGTACTGCTCCACTTATCCAGGCACTATCTATACACTCCTCCAATTGCCAACCACTACTCAAGCACTTATAAAATCACCGAAGAACTACCTATGCACTCGTCTAATCACTCACAGTACCCATGCAGTCCTTTTCACCCAGACATTACCCCTGCATTTATACAATCACCCAGGCATTAGCCATACACTCCTTCAATCTCCCAGATATTATCCCTGCACTCATACAATCATACAGGCATTGCCCATGCGTTTCTTCAATCACTCAGGCAGTGCCCATGCCGTCTTCCAATCATCCAGACACTACCTATGCACGTATGCAATCACCCAGTCACTATCCATGCACTCTTTCAATGGGCGAGCCACTACACATGCACTTATAAAATCACAGACGCACTACCTATGCAGTCGTCTAATCACTCACACTACCCATGCACTCATTCATTCACCCAGACATTACCCCTCCATTCATGCAATCACCCAGGCATTACCCATGCACTCCTTCAAACGCTCAAACATTACCCATACAGTTACAAAATCACCCATGCATTACCATTCCACACCTTTAATCACTCAGGCAGTACCCATGCACTCCTGCAAACACCCACACATTACTCCTACACTTGCAATCACCCAGGTATTACCCATGCACTCCTTTAATCATGCAGACATTACTCCTACACTTATGGAATCACCCAGATATTAGCCATACAGTTATGCAATCACTCAGGCACTACCTATGCACTCATGCAATCACCCAGACATTACCCATACACTCCTCCAATCACCCACACATTACCTCTGCACTCATACAGTCAGTCTGGTGTTACTTATGCACTGACTAAACCATCACGCATTACCCTTGCACTACAATCACTCAAGTACTACGCTTCTACACATGCAATCACTCAGGCATTACCCATGAACTCCTCCAATCACACACACATTACCTCTGCACTCATGCAATCACTCAGGCAAAACCCATGCACTTACAAAATCACCAAGCACTACCCTTTCACTACTCCAATGACCCAGGCACTACCTATGCACTCATGTAATCAGTCAGGCATTACTCATGCACTCCTCCAATCACCCACACATTACATCTGCAGTTATGCAATGGCCCAGGCATAACCCATGCATTTACAAAATCACCACACACTACCCGTACACTCCTCCAATCACCCAGGCACTCCCCTTCCACTCATGCAATCACGGAGGCATTACTCATGCACTTCTCCAATCACCCACACATATGCTCTGCACTCACATAGTCAGCCTGGCATTACTCATGCACTTATCAAATCACCACACAGTACCCTAGCACTACTCCAATCAGCCAGGCACTACCCATGCATTCATGCAATCACTCAGGCATTACCCATACACTGATGCAATCACTCATGCATTACCCATACACTCCTGCAATCACCCACACATTCTCTGCACTCACAGTCAGCCTGGCGTTACTCATGCAGTTATCAAATCACCACACAGTACCCATGCACTATTCCAATAAGCCAGGCACTACCCATGCATTCATGCAATCACCCAGGCATTACGCATACACTGATGCAATCACTCATGCATTACCCATACACTCCTCCAATCACCCACACATATTCTCTGCACTCACACAGTCGGCCTGCATTACTCATGCACTTATCAAATCACCACACAGTACCCTTGCACTACTCCAATTATCCAGGCACTACCCTTGTAGTCATGCAATCACTCCGGCATTAACTATGCACTCTTCCAATAACCCATAAATTACCTCTGCACTCATGTAATCACCCATGCATTATCCATGCACTTACAAAATCACCCAACCAATACCCATGCACTTACAAAATCATCCAGCCTTCACCAATCCAGTCCTTTAATGTCCCAGGCTCTACTCATCCACTTATGCAATAACCCAGACACTGCCCATGCACTCATCCAATCACCCATGCACTACCCATGCACTCCTCCAATCACATAGACACTACCCATGCACTCCTCCAATTACCCTGTCAGGAGCAATACACTCCACCAATCACACAGCCACTAACCATGCACTAATAAAATCACCATGTACTATTCTTCCACTCCTCCAATCACCCAGATACTACCCTTGCAGTTATACAATCACTCAGGCATTACGCATGCACTCCTTCAATTAGTCAGGCACTACCCTTGCACTGATGCAATCACTCAGGCATTAGGCATGCAGTCGTCAAATCACCCAAACATTACCTCTGCATTCATACAATCACCCAGACATTTCTTTTGCACTCTTACAATCACCCTGGCATTACCCATGCACTGCTTCAATCATATATACACTAACCATACACATCTCCATATATTCCACTTACCACAATTCATACAACACTTACAAATTTTTTCTTTTTTAAACCAATTAGGCAGCTCTGAAAAGAACCATTTTTTTCTTCTTTTTTCGTTTTCTTCTTTTTTTGTATTTTTTAAACTCTTTTTGGTGTTTTTTTGTTAAAAAAATGAAAAACGAACAGAACCAACAAGAAAAACATTGAAAAAATTATGCAATTAAAACTCATTGCATAAACAAAATAAATAACACTTGTGGTTCTGAATGGCAACCAGGATAGCATTCACCGATTGCTCCCCAACACACATTGTTTTCTTACACTTCAAACAGCGCTGCTCTACTCGAGCAAAATCAGGGTGAATATTAATTGCAGCAGTTGTTGTGCCAGCAGAAGAGGTACTGGGTCCAGCAGTATTGTCATCAGCTGCATCTTTTTCTTGCTGATGACGGTTGTTCCCTTGCGAGCCGTCATGGGTGGATTGTCTGTAGATGTTTAAGCATGGACGACGTGCCGCAGGAATATTTTTTTTCTGACCCCCGTGACAATACATTGTTACAGATGGTGCATGTCACCTTCCTGGCATTTACTTTTTTTTCACCAGGTGGGATACTGAAAAAAGTCCTTACAACGCTCTCATACCCCTTCTTTATCGGTTCTTCCACATCTTCTTCATCTTCTGGTGGAAGCTGCTGTGTTGGTTGTCCAGCTGCCATTTTTTGAAAGTACAAAAAAAACACCAAAAAGATGTGAAGAAGAGATCCAAAAGAGAACAGGTCTGTCTCCTCAGATGGTCTTGAAAGAAAGAAAAAAAATGGGTGGGGTCCTTCAAGTTCTAGAATCAAAAGCCTCTAAACCAATGAAAGTCTTTCTTTTGAAGTCACATGGCATTCGCGTAACGGGCGCGCCCCATACACGAATCAAGAAAAATACATTTAACAATAATATATCTTTATTCCAGTTACAAATACATGATATTTACAATTATCTTAAATAATGTCTTGGTATAATATATATAATAAAGTTTTATATAGATATACTTTTAAAAGTCAAAGATTTGCGATGGATTCACGCACCTGGCGCGACCGCCGGTATTACTTACGTGACGTAACGCGGGGCCGGGAACCGCGCACCCGTCGCTTACGCGCATTGTACATGACTTAACCAATATGGCGGCGAAATACTTGGATTCGCGCAGCCATCGAGACAGGTACACGATCGCTACCCGAATCCACTTTTTAAAAAAAATGTATATTTATATTTTAGAAAAGAGAAAACATTATGTTATTTTTATAAGTATTAAATAACTTTAAAAAGATTTTTGGACATTATACTTTGAAAGTAGCATTTAAAAAACCTTTGAAATTCACTGAAAAAACCATAGGTTTCAGGAACGTTATAGTTAGAAATTAGCAGTTAAAAAACCTTAGAAATTCACTGAAGAAACCATAGGTTTCAGGGATGTTATAGTTGGAAATTATCATTAAAAAAACCTTTGAAATTCACTGAAAAAACCATAGGTTTTAGGGACGTTATAGTTAGAAATTAGCATTTAAAAAAACCTTAGAAATTCACTGAAAAAACCATAGGTTTCAGGGATGTTATAGTTAGAAATTAGCATTTAAAAAACCTTTGAAATTCACTGAAAAAAAACATAGGTTTCAGGGACGTTATAGTTAGAAATTAGCAGTTAAAAAACCTTAGAAATTCACTGAAGAAACCATAGGTTTCAGGGACGTTATAGTTAGAAATTATCATTAAAAAAACCTTTGAAATTCACTGAAAAAACCATAGGTTTTAGGGACGTTATAGTTAGAAATTAGCATTTAAAAAACCTTAGAAATTCACTGAAAAAACCTTAGGTTTCAGCGATGTTATAGTTAGAAATTAGCATTTAAAAAACCTTTGAAATTCACTGAAAAAAACCATAGGTTTCAGGGACGTTATAGTTAGAAATTAGCATTTAAAAACCTTAGAATATATACTGATAAATGTTCCATTCCAACATGGAAGCCGTGATGTGGGAGAACTTATTAAAGTCCCTTTTCGATTATCATGATTGAGAACCCACCAATGAGGACGAGGGTTCTCATATTTAAACGTACCTGATAAACTGTGCGTGTTGAACCTGTATGGAAGCATTGAAAAAGGCAATTTTTTGCTGAAATGTGTCTGCAATATATTTATGGAATAAAAAAACCCAACTTGGAGAAAACATTATTGGAGACCACGACTGACTACCCTCGGATTGGTCGGCATGGCCTCCCTGTTCTGCTTTACAGAGATGATGCCGTCTTGATGGCCAGGACAGAGAGGGGCTTACAAACCATTTTAACATCGTTTGCCCAGTTCATGGGAGATCTGGACTTAAAAATCAATAATTCCAAATCCTACATCGTGCAACTAGGTTCCCGCCCCTCAAGATCATATGTCTTTAAGGTAGGACTTACCCCCATTCCCAAAACTACAGTCTTCTCCTACCTGGGGGTACTCCTGGACGACAAACTCAACTGGGCTCCACAACTCACCCGCAAGAGAAATGACCTCAATAAGGAAGTTGCCACCATCTTTAACTTTGCCGTGAGGCTAGGTAAAAGACCAGTGGGGGCCCTCCTGGAGGTTTTTAGGGCTAGATGTTTGTCAAAGTACTTTATGGCAGTGAAATATGGGGATATGTAGATGCAAAGGACGTTCAAATCTCTGAAAACAAATTCATGAGAAGCCTGTTGTCCGTACCCCAGGGTATTCCCTCTTTTATTGTCCACGAAGAGTTGGAAATGCCCTACATCACAGACCAGATAGCTTTTAGCCCGTTCTCACTCTGGTTAAAAATATGGGCCAAGGAGGGGGACTCGTTAAACACGGCAATCCTTTTAGATTGTTTATCCTTGGATCAAGCGCTAAGGATACCTTGGTTGAAATATATCAAAAATCAGCTAGCATGCTTGGGCAGAGGAGACCTCTTCACTAACCCAGAGGGAATTGGCAAAAAAGAGACATCCACCCTGAAGAAGACGTTTGGCATGCGCCAGCTTGTTTTAAGGGAAGAGAGGGAACTAATGAAGACAAGTGTCCACCGCTTCGTTATATTAAGGACCACCGAGTTGGCGGAGCCATACATACTTGGTTTAGTGAACCCTCACGATAGATTCCTTTTGACCAGGTTCCGGCTTGACATGTTCCATTTACTTCTCTCATACCCTAGGGGTGTAAGCAGAGGGCAAGTCCTTCCTCCCTGTGGCTGCGATGGTTCATCTCCACAGGAAATGCTTCATTTCACCATGTTTTGCCCTTTTGATGATACCCCGAGGAAATCCTATCTAATCCCCATCTTGAAGCAGGCCAACTTTAAACAAGTGCGGCCTGCATTTACATTTTTACAGATACTGACGGGCAACACTGTTTTTCAAGTTTTAAGCTTTTTAAAATTGGCCATGAAACTTAGAGCGAGCTGTGATTAGACGTGTTACTTCCCACAATGATCCTGGCCCATATGTCCTTGTTCAGCCATCATTGTGTGAATTGGGCCAGTGATTTCAATGATTGCAATGTATTGTTGCTTCTTTTTTTTAATTGTTTTTACTAAGCATGTATTTTAGATGCACCCTGTATATAACTGACGAGCCATGAAATTGCTTAGGCCTGTGCTTGAGAGTGCACATTTTGTATCCTACTATTTTACCTTGGTATTTATATTGGGCTTTTATGGTTTGCTGAATATGAAACCGAATAAAGAAAGATGATGATGATGATGAACCTGTATGGAAGCATTGAAAAAGGCAATTTTTCACCAAAACGCGTCTGCAATATATTTTTGGAATAAAAACTCTGTGAGTGCCCTGCAGTTTCTTTGGGGCAATTCATATATATATTACCTACTGGCGGTCGCCAGTAGGTAGTTATAGTTAGGACCTAGTTTCCATAGGAAAAGCGTTTTTTGATTTGCCAATATCTTTTGCGCCGTTTGACGAATCTTCGTGAAATTTTCAAAACTAATGGTTCACTCAGGTCAGCTCCTGTCTTGAAAGTTTGGGGGCGATTCGTCCAGTGGGGGCCGAGAAAAAAGGGGGGTCCCAAAATGCGTTTTCCCCATGTTAATTTCCATAGCAACTTTAGACCAAGCTACAGCCCGAACTGCTGAACAGAATTACACCAAATTTGGCAAAAAGGTAGGTCTTGGTTCAGAAAGCGCCCTTTTTTTTTAAATGGTGTAAATCCGTTCAGTAGTCCCTGAGAAATTAAAAAAAGAAAAGTTTCGATATCTGAGCACCGAGGAGTCGCGGCGACTCCTGAGCACGAGCTGACTTCTGATTGGCCGCCAACACTCCAAACCAGGAAGTGTTGGCAGCCATCTTGTGATTCGGTAACCGAGTCACAAGAAAACAGTGAAAAAAACATTAAAAACCAAGAAAAGGGGGCAGGGTAGAAACACCCTGACCCCCTAGGCCTGCTGAGGGGACCCCCAGAGCCAAAAAAAGCATTTCTTTTTTAATAACGGCAGAATTTGCGCTGGGTGCTCTAAATTCTGTCGAGAAAATAAAAAAACAAAGCGCGGGCTCCTGCCCTACGTTATTGTTAAGCCCCTGGGTGGGCCAGGTCCCGGGGGCAATGCCAAATTATATAGCGGGGGCCCTCGCAGCCCCGGGGAACGCCACCTCCCCGGGGCTTCATTGATGATTTCAGGGGAGGCACGCAGCCCCGGGGACCACCACCTCCCCGGGGCTCTCATTTTTTAAAATTAAAATGTGTGTGTGGGGGCTCGAGCCCCCCACACGCCCCAGGGACCTCCACCTCCCCGGGGCTTTGCCAATTAAACACGGGGGCACGCTGCCCCCATGCAGCCCTGGGGACCGCCATCTCCCCGGGGCTCTGTTTTTTTTTCTTTTCCAAACGTGTGTGGGGGGGCTCGAGCCCTTCCACATGCCCCGGGAACCACCACCTCCCCGGGGCTTTAGAAATGAAGGGAGGGGGCCACACGGCCCCCCTCCTGGAGCCCTTGATGGCCCTGGGGACCGCCACCCCCCAGGGCCGGCTCCTGCAATGTCCCGGGGTGCCCACCCCGGGACATTGCCGTTTGCTATGGCAGGGCAGGAGCACGGCTCCCGCCCTGTCATAGCAAACTCTGCTTTGCTTGATTGAAGCGAGAGCAGGTAAACCTGCTCTCGCTGCAATCAATCAAACCTGCTCTCGCTTCAATCAAGCAAAGCAGGATTGTTTTTGCACAAGGGGAGCGGCATGTCTGCAGCTCCCCTTGTGCAAAAGCAATGCCGGCTCCCGCAGGAGGCGGGGAGCCGGCAGGACCGTGGGGGCATTGGGGCTCCCTCACGGTCCCCAACAGAGAGGCCAGATCCCGGGGGATGGGGTCCCCAGGGCCAGAAGTGGCCCGGAAGGGGGGGCCACGCGTCCCCCCTCAAAATATTTTTTTAAAAGTCTGGCTATGCCCGGGGGATGGGGTCCCCGGGGCCGAAATTGGCCTCTGGAGGGGGTCCACGCGGCCCCCTTCCTGATTTAAAGAAAAAAAAATATATATATATATATAAAAAAAGGTCAGGCCCTGGGGGATGGGGTCCCCAGGGCCCCAAAAATGTAAAAGAAGCGGGCCACACAGCCCCCCTTGTAAAAAAAAATATTTAGAAAAAAGCCTGCATCTAGCCGGAGGCCACGCCCCCTTTCTCCACCACTCTGCAAACGCGCCCCCTGGTGCAATCTAAGTTGGGGAATTAATTCCCCTTGAATAAGGAGGGTCCCTGGGGGCCATCTAGCCCACCAGGTACCTCCAGTATGCGCCACAGAACTGCGTTGCAGAGAGGTGGTCCGAGGCCACACCCCTTTTCAAACCACTCTGCAAACGCGCCTCTTGGCGCACTGCTGGTGGGGCGATGAGGTCCTCTTGTGTCCTGAGGAGCTCAGGACAGAAGTGGACTTCATCCCCCGAGCAGCAGTGCGCCAAGAGGCACGTTAGCAGAGTGGTGTAAAAAGGGGCCGTGGCCTCGGACCACCTCTCTGCAATCCAGCTGTGTGGCACTTACTGGAGGTACCTCGTGGGCTAGTTGACCCTCAGTATTCAAGGGGACTTAATCCCCCAACTTAGATCGCACCAGGGGGCGTGTTTGCAGAGTGGTGGAGAAAGGGGGCGTGGCCTTTGTCCACCTCTCAGCAATCCCACTGTGTGGGGCTTACTGGAGGTAAGAGGTAGGCTAGTTGGCCCCTAAAGGATCCCCAGCAGCAAAGGGGACTTCAATCCCCATCCAAGAGCGCGCCAGGGAGCGTGTTTGAGAGTGGTGGGCAAAGGGGGCGTGGCCTGCTACGAGTACTTATCAATGCTGCTGTGTGGGACTTACTGGAGGTAATAGGAGGGGTAGTTGGCCCCCAACAATGTCCTTGGGGCCAACTACCCCTCTTGTTACCTCCAGTAAGTCCCACACAGTGGGATTGCTAAGACGTCTTCGGAGGCAATGCCTCCCTTTCTCCACCACTCTGCAAACACGCCTCCTGGCAGACTACGGGATGGGGGATGAAGTCCAATTTACTCCTGAGGGAGTTTGGGGGCCAAGAAGCCCTCCTGGTACCTCCTGTAAGTCCTACGCAGCGGAATTCCTGAGCGCTGGTCGGAGGCCCAGCACCCTTTCTCCACCACTCTGCAAACGTGACTACTACTTAAAGAAGCATCTTTCTGCACCTCTGACTTAGAGGTAGTTTTAATCCCCCTGCCCTATTATATACTAGGGCCTTACAGAGGAGGTCATGCCAATCACAGGGGTACCCCAACCCATAGTGTACCCTAGTGTATGTAGGTGTTTTCACTGTATTCTAAGTGTCTTTTAGCATAGCACTAGCTCTGGGCCTGGTTAATCAGTCAGTTACCACCAGTACCAGTCAGCAAAAAGTTGGGGGGACAGGATGACTTTGCAACAAGGCCTCTTTCTACACCTCTGTTGGTTCTTTCTGCATATCTCTTGCTTCTTTCTGCACCTTTCTTTGTCTTTCTGGACTTCTGTTGCCTCTTTCTGTATGTCTCTTGCTTTTTCTGCGCCTTTCTTCCTCTTTCTGCACATGTCCTACCTCTGTAGGCATAGTTAGAAATTAGCATTTAAAAAACCTTTGAAATTCACTGAAAAAACTATAGGTTTCAGGGACGTTATAGTTAGAAATTAACATTTAAAAAACCTTTGAAATTCACTGAAAAAACCATAGGTTTCAGGGACGTTATAGTTAGAAATTAACATTTAAAAAACCTTAGAAATTCACTGGAAAAGCCACACGTTTTAGGGACGTTATAGTTAGTTGGACGTTTCACTCGTACAAAACCATAGAAATTCCCCCGTTATAGTTAGTTCAGCTAACTATAACTCGCGCCCCCGCAATGCACTGCTGATGACGTCACATATTACATCATTCATGACATGGTCAGTGACATCACTGATGACATCACTGATGATATCATGACTGCGCCACGGAGCGCGTTTGCACACTTGTCACATCAGGCCCCACCCCCTCCCTTCACCACTGTGCAAACGGGCCCTTTGGCATGAGTACATGAGTAGTGACTGGATGATTAGAGTACTGCAAGGACAGTGCATGGTGAATTTATAAGTGCCTGGGTTTTGGCGGAGTGATTGGATAAGTACATGTTGCGCGCTGGGTGATTGTATGAATGCATGGGTTGTGACAGGGCGATGGCTGGACTGCATGGGTACTGCTCAGGGTATTGTAGCAGTGCATGAGTTAGTGCATGGGTCATTGCATGAGTGCATGGGTAGTGACTGGATGATTAGTGCGCTGCAAGGAGAGTGCATGGTGAATTTATAAGTGCTTGGGTTTTGGCGGAGTAATTGCATAAGTACACACATGTCACATCAGGCCCCGCCCCTCCCTTCACCACTGTGCAAATGCGCCCCTGGCGGGTTTTAAGTTGGGGATTAATTCCCTTGAATCCTGAGAGTCCTGGGGCCAACTAGCCCACCAGGTACCTCCAGTAAGCGCCACAGAGCTGCGTTGCAGAGAGGTGGTCAGAGGCCACGCCCCTTTTTACACCTCTCTGCAATGCAACTCTGTGGCGCTTACTGGACGTACCTGGTGGGCTAGTTGGCCCTCAGGGACACTCAGGATTCAAGGGGACTTAAATTCCCCAACTTAAAACGCGCCACAGGGCGCGTTTGCACACTTGTCACATCAGGCCACGCCCCCTCCCTGCACCACTAAGCAAACACGCTGCCTGGCACGTTGTAAATTGGGGGATTAATTCCCCTTGGGTCCTGAGGGCCCCTGAGGGCCAACTAGCCCACCAGGTAGCTCCAGTTAGCGCCAGAGAGCTGCATTGCAAAGAGGTGTAAAAAGGGGCATGGCCTCTGAACACCTCTCTGCAACGCAGCTCCCTGGCGCATACTGAAGGTACCTGGTGGGCTAGTTTGCCCCCAGGGACCCTCAGGATTGAAGGGGACTTAATCCCCCAATTTACAATGTGCCAGGGGGTGCGTTTGCACACTTGCTACATCAGGCCCCGTCCCCTCCCTGCACCACTGTGCAAACCCATCCCCTGGCGCGTTGTAAATTGGGGGATTAATTCCCCTTGAGTCCTGAGGGTCCCTGAGGGCCAACTAGCCCACGAGGTAGCTCCAGTAAGCGCCAGAGAGCTGCATTGCAAAGAGGTGTAAAAAGGGGCATGGCCTCTGAACACCTCTCTGCAACGCAGCTCCCTGGCGCATACTGGAGGTACCTGGTGGGCTAGTTGGCCCTCAGGGACCCTCAGTATTCAAGGGGAATTAATTCCCCAACTTACAACGCGCCAGGGGGCGCGTTTGCTGAGTGCTGCAGGGAGGGGGCGGGCCTAGCCGCGATGCCGGCTTTTAAAAAAAAAAAAATTTAAGAAGGGGGGCTGTGTGGCCCCCCTTCTCTTGCTTTTTTTTGGGCCCTGGGGACCCCATCCCCCAGGGCCTGACTCTTTTTTTTTTTTTTTTTTTAAATGTAACGGGAGGGGGGCCACGTGGGCCTCCCTCCCGTGGCCACTTCTGGCCCCGGGGACTGCATCCCCGGGGCATGGCCACATATATTTTTTTAAAGGAGGGGGGCTGCGTGGCCCCCCCTCCTGAGGCCTCTATTGGCCCCGGGGACCCCATCACCCGGGGCCAGCCTTTATTTTTTTATTTGGGGAGGGGGACGCGTGACCCCCCTCCCGGGCCAATTATGGCCCCGGGGACCCCATCCGCCGGGGCCTGGCCCCTCCCGGGCCACTCTGGCCCCGGGGACCCCATCCCCCGGGGCCTGGCCTCACCGTTTGGGACCGTGGGGGGAGCCCCAATGCCCCCACGGTCCCGCCGGCTCCCCGCCTCCTGCGGGAGCCGGCATTGCTTTTCCACATGGGGAGCTGCTGACATGCAGCTCCCCTTCGGGAAAAGCAATAAGCTTTGGATTTTGGAAGCGAGAGCAGGTTTCCCTGCTCTCGCTTCCAAAATCCAAAGTAAGTTTGCTATGACAGGCTCCCGCCCTGTCATAGCAAACAGCAGTGTCCCAGGGGTGGGCACCCCGGGACACTGCAGGAGCCGGCCCCTGGGGGTTACGGTCCCCAGGGCCATCAAGGGCTCCAGGAGGGGGGCCGCGCGGCCCCCCTCCCTGCATTTTAAAGCCCCGGGGAGGTGGTCCCCGGGGCCGGGGGTCTGCTACGGACCCCCAAATCTCAATATTAAGTGCCCCGGGGAGGTGGTGGTCCCCGGGACAGTGTGGGGGGGCTTGAGCCCCCCCACACTAATTTTTTTTTTAGCCCCGGGGAGGTGGCGATCCCCGGGGCTCAGGGGGGCCGCGGGGCCCCTGCCAATTATCATAAATGCTCCGGGGAGGTGGCGGTCCACGGAGCAGCGTGGGGGAGTTGAGACCCCCCACGCATTTCTTTATGTAGCCCCGGGGAGGTGGCGGTCCCCGGGGCTACGGGGGGGCTGCGTGCCCCCCGCATTTATTTTAATAAGCCCCGGGGAGGTGGTGGTCCCCGGGGCTGCGGGGGCCCCCGCGGGCCCCTGCAACATTATTTATAAGTGCCCCCGGGACCTGGCCCACCCGGGGGCTTTTTGAATACGAAGCGCGGGAGCCCGCGCTTTGTTTTTTTTTAAAAATTAGTCCGGATTCGCGCACCCAGCGCGAATTCGGCCGATTTTGTTTTACAAAAAATGCTTTTTTTGGCCCTGGGGGTCCTTCTGGGACCCCCTGAGCAGGCATAGGGGGTCAGGGTGTTTCTACCCTGCCCCCTTTTCTTTTTTTTTTTTTACCTTTGTTTTACTGTTTTTTGTGACTCGGTTCTACCGAGTCACAAGATGGCTGCCAACACTTCCTGGTTTGGAGTGTTGGCAGCCAATCACAGTGAAGCTCGTGGTCGGGAGGGTTCACGAATCCACCGCGGCCATAGATATCAAAACTTTTATTTTTTGAATTTCTCACCAACTACTGAACGGATTTACACCATTTAACAAAAAGGACTCTTTCTGAACCAAGGGCTACCTTTTTGCCAAATTTGGTGTAATTCTGTTCAGCAGTTCGGGCTGTAGCCGTGTCTAAAGTTTCCTATGGGAAATTGATTTTCCGACCCCTATTTTTTGAATTTCTCAGGAACTACTGAACGGATTTACACCATTTAACAAAAAGGACTCTTTCTGAACCAAGGGCTACCTTTTTGCCAAATTTGGTGTAATTCTGTTCAGCAGTTCGGGATGAAGCCGTGTCTAAAGTTTCCTGTGGAAATTAACATGGAGAAAACACGTTTTGGGACCCCCCTTTTTTCTCAGCCCCCGCTTGGCGAATCACCCCGAAACTTTCAAGACAGGAGCTGACCGGAGCGCCCCACTAGTTTTGAAAATGTTGCGAAGATTCGTCAAACGTCGCTAAAGTTATTGGGAAAACAATAAATGCTTTTCCTATGGAAAATAGGTCCTAACTATAACTACCTACTGGCGACCGCCAGCAGGTAATATATATATATATTCACTGAAAAAACCATAGGTTTCAGGGACGTTATAGTTAGTTGGACATTTCACTCGTACAAAACCATAGAAATTCCCCCGTTATAGTTAGTTCAGCTAACTATAACTCGCGCCCCCGCAATGCACTGCTGATGACGTCACATATTACATCACTCATGGCATGGTCAGTGACATCACTGATGACATCTCAAATGACATCACTGATGACATCATCCATGTGATAATTTCATGCATCTTCTCACACCCTAATATAACTTTTGATACACCCACTCTAAATTACAGACTGCCATTCTCAAAACCATAGACACTCCAACACCAATAACTATATACACACTCACTGATTCTTAGGTCTACACACACATCCACTCACTCACCCGTACAGTCACTCATACTTACGGTCACTCAGTACAGGACTATCATATGCACTCATACACCTATATAGACACTCACACACCACCACTCATCCATAGAGGTACTCACACACCTAGTCAGTCATGCAAATAATTAATCACACTGCCATTTACTCACCTACACAGTTATACACACACCAGCTCACTTACTCATACAAATACTAGCACATTCTTACGCTCTTATACAATCACTGATACAAGTACACACTCCAACACACACATATATACTGGCTTTCACATATGTAGTTACTCACACATGTACCACTGAGATATACATTCACTCACTAACACACCCATACACACACTCACCCACCCATACAGTCCATCACAGATGCACTCTTGAAACCATGCACCCAGTGAATCACCCACTCACATATCTATGCACAGAGTCACACACACCCCACCCACACAAACACTCAGGCACCCATACAGATACTCAGACAACCAATCAATAACCCATGTAGACACTCATGTAGCTATTCACAAACCCATGCAGCCACTTACACACCAACAGACAGACGGATACAGACATTCACACAGTTTAGTCACTAACCCATGCATTCAGTAAGATACGTTTAATCACTCACTTATAGAGTCAGTCACGCACCTACTAAATCATCCATTCAGACACTTATACACCCACTCATTCTTCAATACGCCTTTCCCTATATATATTAAACATATTTAAACTTTACAGAAACACACAGTCACTGGATGATGTCATCAGTGATATCATCAGTGATGGCGAGATCTATTGTTGTCGATTTTTCTTCCGAAGGTGTACAGGAGATGTGCACGCGCACGGCGTCTCTTCTCTGGCGATCTCAGCTGCTGCTTGTTGGCAGAGTGGCGAGAGCGTGTGATAGGTGGACTGCTTAAAAACTCTCCTTTTACTGAGAGAGCAGTACATTGGTGAGAGCAATGTGTATAAACATTTTAGAGACAATGATTAAAATAATATCACAGTTTAACCGCTTAACCGCGGCGGAAATTCTGCTGCGGTGCGGCGGTTTAGCGGAGTGGGCGGGGCCGCGGCGGCCAATGGACGTTCGCAGCACTACAGAGGTAGTGCTCGCGACGGCCGTTGGCCGACAGCCGCACGCAACGGGTTAACATGCTGGTGCCAAATTGAGATACAAGTGAAATAAAACGGCGTCAGCTTGGGAATATCTGTGATTGTGGGGGAAGCTCTGGTTGAAATAAAAAAACAAAAACCTTCCATTGTGAAACTCGTACTAATACAACGTGTACCATTACAACGCGGGTATTAGTACGCGTTGTCAATTACGAGATACCATTACAACGCAAACTTTTACAACGACTATGCCTTTACCACGCATGCCATTACAATGCTAAAACATGCATGGTAAAGGTATAGTCGTGGTAAAAGTTTCTAAGGTAAGTGACAGTCCTCACTACATTTACACTACCCAGCATGACCCCCCTACACTATCCTAAACCCTAAAACACGACCCTACACTACACAAACACCACTGCACTACCCTAAACCCTAAAACACTACCCCCAGCACGACCCCTACACTACCCAAACACCTCTGCACTACCCTAAAACACTACCCCCAGCACGACCCCCTACACTACACAAACACCACTGCACTACCCTAAACCCTAAAACACTACCCCCAGCACGAACCCCTACACTACCCAAACACCACTGCACTACCCTAAACCCTAGAAAAGTAATCCCAGCACCACCCCCTACACTACACAAACACCACTGCACTACCCTAAACCCTCAAACACTACACCCAGCATGACCCCTACACTACCCAAACACCACTGCACTACCCTAAACCCTAAAACAATACCCCCAGCATGACCCACTACACAAACACCACTGCACTACCCTAAAACACTACCCCCAGCACGACCCCCTACACTACCCAAACACCACTGCACTACCCTAAAACACTGCCCCAGCACGACCCCCTACACTACACAAACACCACTGCACTACCCTAATCCCTAAAACACTACCCCCAGCACGACCCCCTACACTACACAAACACCAGTGCACTACCCTAAACCCTAAAACACTACCCCCAGCACGACCCCCTACACTACGCAAACACCACTGCACTACCCTAAACCCTAAAACACTACCCCCAGCACGACCCCCTACACTACACAAACACCACTGCACTACCCTAAACCCTAAAACACTACCCCCAGCACGACCCCCTACACTACCCAAACACCACTGCACTACCCTAAACCCTAAAACACTACCCCCAGCACGACCCCCTACACTACACAAACACCACTGCACTACCCTAAACCCTAAAACACTACCCCCAGCACGACCCCCTACACTACCCAAACACCACTGCACTACCCTAAACCCTAAAACACTACCCCCAGCACGACCCCCTACACTACCCAAACACCACTGCACTACCCTAAAACACTACCCCAGCATGACCCCCTACACTACCCAAACACCACTGCACTACCCTAAACCCTAGAAAAGTAACCCCATCACGACCCCCTACAATACGCAAACACCACTGCACTACCCTAAAACACTACCCCCAGCACGACCCCCTACACTACACAAACACCACTGCACTACCCTAAACCCTAAAACACTACCCCCAGCATGACCCCCTACACTACACAAACACCACTGCACTACCCTAAAACACTACCCCCAGCACGACCCCCTACACTACGCAAACACCACTGCACTACCCTAAACCCTAAAACACTATCCCCAGCATGACCCCCTACACTACACAAACACCACTGCACTACCCTAAACCCTAAAACACTACCCCAGCACGACCCCCTACACTACCCAAACACCACTGCACTACCCTAAACCCTAGAAAAGTAACCCCAGCACGACCCCTACACTACACAAACACCACTGCACTACCCTAAAACAGTACCCCCAGCACGACCCCCTACACTACGCAAACACCACTGCACTACCCTAAACCCTAAAACACTACCCCCAGCATGAACCCCTACACTACACAAACACCACTGCACTACCCTAAACCCTAAAAAAGTAACCCCAGCACGACCCCCTACACTACACAAAAACCACTGTACTACCCTAAACCCTCAAACACTACCCCCAGCATGACCCCTACACTACCCAAACACCACTGCACTACCCTAAACCCTAAAACAATACCCCCAGCATGACCCACTACACAAACACCACTGCGCTACCCTAAACCCTAAAACACTGCCCCCAACACGACCCCCTACACTACCCAAACACCACTGCACTACCCTAAAACACTACCCCCAGCACGACCCCCTACACTACCCAAACACCACTGCACTACCCTAAACCCTAAAACACTACCCCAGCACGACCCCTACACAAACACCACTGCACTACCCTAATCCCTAAAACACTACCCCCAGCACGACCCCCTACACTACACAAACACCACTGCACTACCCTAAAACAGTACCCCCAGCACGACCCCCTACACTATACAAACACCACTGCACTACCCTAAATCTACCCCCAGCACGACCCCCTACACTACACAAACACTGCTGCACTACCCTAAACCCTAAAACACTACCCCCAGCATGACCCCTACACTACCCAAACACCGCTGCACTACCCTAAGCCCTAAAACACTACCCCCAGCACGACCCCCTACACTACCCAAACGCCGCTGCACTACCCTAAGCCCTAAAACACTACCCCCAGCACGACCCCCTACACTACACAAACACCACTGCACTACCCTAAACCCTAAAACACTACCCCCAGCACGACCCCCTACACTACCCAAACACCACTGCACTACTCTAAACCCTAGAAAAGTAACCCCAGCATGACCCCCTACACTACCCAAACACCACTGCCCTACCCTAAACCCTAAAACACTACCCCCAGCACAACCCCCTACACTATACAAACACCACTGCACTACCCTAAACCCTAAAACACTACCCCCAGCACGACCCCCTACACTATACAAACACCACTGCACTACCCTAAATCTACCCCCAGCACGACCCCCTACACTACACAAACACCACTGCACTACCTTAAACCCTAAAACACTACCCCCAGCATGACCCCCAACACTACACAAACACCACTGCACTAACACCACTGCACTACCCTAACCCCTAAAACACTACCCCCAGCACGACCCCCTACATTACCCAAACTCCACTGCACTACCCGAAACCCTAGAATAGTAACCCCCACCCCATGCCCAATCCCCCTTACCTCTCTCTCCTTGTGGTTCCTCTCTCCTCCTGCTTCCTGCTTCACGTCGTCTCTGAGGGCGGGCGGTGCACGTCGTTGTGAGGAAACGGAACGGCCTCTGTTTCCTTACAACGACGTGGATCGTCTACATTTTTTAGAACGCATGGTCATTTACCATACATACCTTTACAACGAAATTCGTTGTAAAGGCATGCGTGGTAAATGACCATGTGTTCTAAAAAAATGCGTAGTAATGACTTTGCGATGTACAACGCATGCGTGGTAATGCATGCAATGGTATCGCAAAGTAAAAAAGTCGTTGTAACGGCTGTTTACCAATCAAAGCTGGCCCCTGTTCTTCAGTGAGTCGTTTATTTGATAAATTAGGAGGAAGGAATGTGTTTTTTTTACCGAAAAGTGCATTCCCGGCTGTTGTATTGTGAAAGAGTCTGCGTGGCCTGGTTTCACTTCCGGTGAGAAAGTGGAAGAGTCTGTTTGGATCTAAAGGAGTTCTGTTGTTGGACGGGGCTTTCGCGACACGTCATCAGAAAACACAGCTAATGGAAAGCGTCCTCCCCGAAGTGTGGAGCGGTGCCATGAGAGGTCAACGAGTGTGCATCCCACTGCAGTATGACCGTACCGTGCTTCACTATCTACAGGAGGACATTTACCGCTGCTGCGTGACCCATGTGCTGCCTCCAGGGTACGGGAGGCAGAAGCGGCATCCATCGCAGGTCCTCTTGAAGACCGTTGTAGCACTAATTCTACATTTTGGAACTAGGGCATTTTAACCTCGTTGTTCCTGCCAGATACAAAGAGAAGATCCTGTGTTATTCAGTGCCCTCGTTACCTTTTTTGTGGGTAGTGGTGCTTGTCACTTCGCTGCCCCGCCGGTGCACACGACTGGGCTCCTCCCCCACCTCGTGTGCCATCTGCAGGGCCTCTGCGCTCGGATCACTGGTTTCGGTTTCTGGAGTGGCAACATAAACAGTTGCTCCCAAAGGACTAGCCTGAACACTTAGGTGACGAAAATATTTGAGTGAATCTGTAAGAGGGAGGTGAAGCAAAATTAGACCTCACTCTAGCAATCAATGCAGAATAAATCCAAAGTCCTATATTAATAAATCAATGTATGGCTTATAGGTATATGTTATAAAAAATGAATGTAATTAATTATCAGTTATGTTATTGCACTACTTGAAACAATAGCGATTCAATTGTGTGAGTGTTAATCCACTGTCGCATACTATAATGTCCATAAAGTGTTCATTTGCTTGTTTGAGTTGTTAGCAAGATGACACGTTGTTGCGGGTGGAGCAAAAAGCAGAGGGTGATCCAGCTGTCTACTAACAACAGATACTCTACTACCATATACTCACTTGGGCCCATACAACTCGCTTCCGCTGCGCTCTAAGTAAACCACTGGAGTTTATTAGTTTTATATGTTGCTCATACCTCGGGATCTAGTTATTACTTCTTTAACTAAAACCTTCTGCTGCTCAAACAGTTCTTTCCTCTGGTCAATGGACCAGTTAGGTAAAACTAGTTGATGGCGATAATTGATATAACTTATTATGCATTCCTTAATAGATATAAAATAATGACACTCAATAAGTTTTAAAATCTTTATCTAAAAGTTAGGGGTTTTGAACCATCTCAAAGCGTTTCAGTACAAACACCCTCATTCGCGGGAGTGCCAATTCAAAATATCTCAGATAAACTCTTATCAGTTCAGATCCACACAATAACTATGCTTAGAAAGAAGAGGATAGAGACAGAAGAGCATTTATCAAACGATGAATTTCATAGTTACCAAAATATGGTGTGAAGACCAAACCTCTGGCCAAAGGGCTGGTAAGGGCCTCCCAGGACAGATCAGGAGACAAAGGCTTCAGGACAGGAATCACAACAGGATACTTCACCTCTCTAATTACCGACGGCTACGTCGCACCCCTCTCTGACACTCTTCCTCCTCGTGGTTCTTCCGCAATTCCCCTAACCCACCCCAGTTAAGTAGATGGTTCTGCATTCGATTTCTTCATCAGCATTTTCAGAGCATCAGCACCACCCAGCACCAACAGCATCCAAGCTCCGAATTAGCTTAGCTTCTCGACGACCCTCCTTCTCTAGAACCCCCTTACTAAACTACTTCAATTATACCCTTTTTTGTAGGCATGTACCACCCATTAATGTTTCATTTGCACAAAATTCTAACTTCTGATTGGACGGCTAGGGGGGGATGATCATCACACCACACTTATACTTCATTTATTTTCTTTTAACCATTGTTTCCAAACTCCTCCCATCAAACTTTATTCCGCCCTTCCTTTCCCATACATCTTTAAACTTTATTAAATACATTTGTAACTGATGTCTTGAATAAGTTCCTTCATATGAACTCTTCACCCTCATGTTCCCAGAGCACATCTCCGCCAACCTTGGACTCGTGTCAAATCCTTAGTCATCTCGCAAGCTTCCGTATCAGGGCGCATGCGTCATGCCATATTGGTCTGCTCGACTCGGACAACTTTAACAGGCCCAAATACGTACTAATAATAAAGTCGAAAAGGAAAAATGTTATTCTCAAAAATAAATGGTTTCACTGTATACCTCCAACCTCTACTCTAACCCATACCATTTGTTATTTCTCTCTCTCTGCATTTGCGTTAGTTATAAATCCATTTCTAATTTCAATAAGGCAGGTGCCATGCATGTGAGCTTTCAAGCGGCCATTTTATAGCTCTTTGCGCAAGCGCCAGAATTTCCCTCCAAGCTAAAGCACGTCATACTACGTAGAAGCAGCAGACGCATGCGCAGTAAAGATCCCATGTTAAATGCGTTCCAGTCCAACGTCTGTGTTATTTGCAGTTAGTAAACACATAGGCAAGCTTCATTCTTATCCCGCGTATAGTGTAAAATGGATATTATTAATTATGAGACATGTCGTTAGTTATTCGCTAGTGAGTTAAATCGAGAGGATTGCTTCCGAGCAAGTCTCGTGTCCGAGTCCTTGCTCCATCAATCCCCTCTCTGATGGCATATTAAGCCATCACAAAATTCCCATTCATCCCAGATATCAACTTTAGCACTTCTCAGTTTTCTCTAATTGGCCTCCCAACCTTCCATCAACTATCTCATTTCCTTCTAAATCTCGCATCCTCTTATATAATCGGCCTTTCATTTCTTCCAAGCGTATTTCTTCATACTTTCTTTTACATGTCTGTCCCTTTCCTTTTCTGTTTAAGTGTACTTTTCCTTTCGTACCTTTTCTACAACATTTATATGTAATTGTTATTAACATCACTATTGTTATTATCATCACTAAAGGTATCATTATTTGGCCTAGAAAACTTTTCCCAAACCCAACAAACCATTTCCCTATTGATGTTATACTTTTTGTTGGTCTTACCCACACACTGTCAACCTCCAGTTGGGTCAAATCTTTATGCATTCTCGTAATATTTTCAATATATCCTTTAATTTCTCTGCTCTTGTCCGGAATATAAGTGCAGCAATGTTGAACTTTCAACATGCCACAAACTCCACCTTCTTTTGCCAACAATATGTCAAGAGCAAGACGGTTCTGTAAAACCATTGATCTAATTGCAACCATTTCTGTGTTAATCATTAAAAATCCTCCTTCTGTATCTGTAGAAAGACGATCAACTATGGTTGATAACTTACAAATTTTCTGTGAATTTAAAATGACTCCACCTGAGGGTATCAGTGCACTAAAAATATCTCCTACAATTTCAGAAAAAATAGCCCTTCTTCTCCGTGTTAGTCCATTAGAATTTCCATTGGTTCCACTGATTTTATCTACATGGTAAATGTTTGGAAAAACTATTCCAAAATAACAGCTTCCGTACCATCTTGCAGGTAACTTGTAGTAGGCATTATTCCTACAAACATAATATACTCCTGGAAACGCAGGATCATGTCCCCCTTTTAGTCCCCATCCTCCTAATATTAGGAAGTTATGTTCACATTCACTGGAACCAATGTAATTATTGTTATAATCTGTCTTTAATCTATGGAGGCAGAATCTTCCCCTTTTCACAAAGTCCAGGGACATCACAGCATGAGCCTTGCCACTTGCATAGATTCCCTCTTTCCCAACCCATGGAGGTACATGGGTTTTCTGTGTAGTTGCCTTCTTCATTAAATCCTGTCTCCTTTCTTCTACTAAATCTAAAAACTCTTTTTCTTCTTTTCTTAATGTACATGTTAATTTATCTTCGTGTGCCTGAACTAAATCTATTGAACTCATTGTTATGAAAAATTCACCCATAAATCGTGCATTTTTACTACTAACTACTGGATTCATATTCTTTCTAATAGGAAGTTCAGGAAATATTACATCTAAGTTAGAATAAAAATACTGCAATCTCCCTGTAGTGTAAAATAAACTTGACAAAATACTACATGACACACCATACGTTAAAGGTATATGGTGATACGTCATCCCTTCTGATACTGATGAGGGCAACTTCATACATACATAGCAGTTGTTAATTTGCATAGTGCTAACATACTGAAATAATAATCTAATAAACACATTAGAAGACGTATTATATTCTGATTCATTATGATAATTTGCCTCATCTTCCACTCCTATTTCTATTTTAGTTTCTCTTAATCTATCTACTTTATCATTAGTATCTATATTATTTTTGTCACTTGTTTCCATTATCAAAGGTACCCCTACTGTTAGGAATAACCATCCTAATATCGCTAATAAAATACTACAAAAACAAAATCTAAGACACTTTCTTTTAACTCCACTTTTTGGTTTTCCGCTAACTTCATTGTCGGCCATTTTGTCTCTGAGAATTTCTTTTTTCTTATCTTTTCTCTTTACAGTCTTTTTTGTCTTTTTATTCTTAAGGAGGTTTCAATTGGCTTTAGTCAATTTGTGCAATATGGACTTCTTCTGTCTCATCAGTCAGATCCAGGGACTCAAATTCTTCAAGAATGACGTACGTCCACTCTGGAGCCTTGTATTTTCTGTTTAAGTTTCTCAATCTTGGACTTCTTCGAGTTATTTTTGCTAATGTTTGTTTAGATCTTGATTGATTTGTGATTTCATTCACTTGTTCTGGTTTCTTTTCAGATTTTCTCAGGTGATATTTTAGTTTCTTTACTCCAGTTGGCCAATTGTCTCCTTTCTGACTCTTTTGATTTGTACTGCTTTCTCACCCTCTTTATCTCCTTGTAAAGTTCGTTTTATTTCATTTATTCTGGGCACAATCTGTTCTATTTCTCTGTTTTCTGTGCTTGTACCTTCTTTTGCTTCTTCCTGCTCAGGTTCTACTGTGTTTTGTTCTACTTATTCCTGAGCTTGTTCTTCTAATTCTATCTGGTCCTGCTCAGGTCTTACTTCAAATCTTTCTTCTTCTGCCTGAGTTTGTCCTTCTAACTCTTTCTGGTCCTGTTCAGGTCTTAATTCAAACCTTTCTTCTTCTGCCTGAATGTGTTCTTCTCTTTTTCCCTCCTCAGGTTTGTTTGTCTTTTTCTGTTTTCACCTGAGTGTGTTCTTCTTCCCCTATCTCTTCCTGACTACTTTCCTGTCTTTTCAGCTCTGTTCTTCTTCTGGTTTCAATGGCATCTTCAATTACTGGGATCCATTCTTCCTGACTTATCTTGAGCTGCTCATCATATGGTTTTCTTTCAGAATCTATCACTCTAGATTCTTCAATTTCACAGTTTACAACTCCTGATGCTTCAGCCTGCTCAGTCAGTGATGGCTCTTGTTGATCTAATGGGCACGGTACTCTTCTGGTATGACTAGCGTGAATCCAGTTGGGCAAACCTGCACACTTCACTGCTGTGGTAGTGACTAGTATGGCTTGCCTTGGTTTGTCCCACCTTGGTGCTAGACACGATTTTCTTGCGGGTTTCTTCACTAGCACCCAATCTCCAGGATTCAAATCATGCGCTTGATCTGGCTGTCTTTCAACTGCGTCTTCTCCAACCTGATGAGAGATAGAACGCATCATTTCAGCCAATCCTTTGCAATAGTCTAATACCAGATCATCAGTTATACTCATTATTTTATTTCCAGGAATGAATGCCTGCCTCATGGCTCTTCCCATGAATACCTCATGTGGACTCATTCCTATTTTCCTGTCAAGAATGCTTCTGAGACCCATTAGCACTAGAGGCAATGCATCTGGCCATTTCAGCTTTGTGGATGCACACACCTTTCCCAATCTTGACTTGATTGTGCCATTCATTTGTTCAACAATTCCAGAAGGTTCTGGACGATAAGCACAGTGTAGTTTTTGTTCAATTTTAAATGCAGCACAGATTAATCGAATTATTTCATTATTAAAATGAGGGCCTCTATCTGATTCCAAAGTGACCGGAAAACCAAAGCGTGGCACCAACTCCCTCAACAACAATTTTGCAACTGTAAGACTGTCATTTCTTCTTGTAGGGTAGGCTTCCACCCATCTTGAGAAAAGGCACACTATGACAAGTACATATTTCAATCCGTTACAGGGGGGTAACTCAATGAAATGTAACTGTAATCTGGTGAAGGGTCCTTCTGCCTTTCCGATTTTTCCCCAGCTGACCACTGTCTTCCTACCTGGGTTCTGCTGTTGACAGGTTAAGCATCTTTGGCAAAGGCTCTCTGCGATTACCCTGAACTTCGGATTGTACCAACTCTGTCTGAATAGTCTGATCATTGAATCTCTCCCTATGTGTGTTGCTCCATGATACACCCTTGCCATTTTTAAAAGTAGACAATCTGGCATGACTGGTCTTCCATCTAGATACACCCATACTTCATCATGTGGTCTTTTGGTACAGGCTGCCTTTATCCAGACTTCCTTCTCCTTTTCCTCAACTTCTTCCTGTAATTGTCTAATCTCATCCCATGTCTCTGAGAAGTACATAAGTTGACATCTGGTTTCTCCTGTTTCAATTTTTCTGTTTATGGCTACTGAATTTTAGCGCAGTATTTCGCCACTTGGTCAGCATAATTATTTCCAGCAGTCACATAGCCATTTCCTGACTGATGTGCAGCGCATTTTACAACTGCTATCTCTTTTGGCAATTGCAATGCTTCCAACAAATCCTTTACATTTTTGCTGTTTCTGATTGGAGACCCTGAAGAAGTCAGAAATCCCCTCTGCATCCAAAGCTGGCCGAAGTCATGCACAATCCCAAAACCATATTGACTATCCGTAAATATGGTTACTCTCCAATTTTTCCTCTTTTTACATGCCATTGCTAAGGCAACAAATTCAGCTACTTGTGCAGACTTGACCCCAGGTAAACAGGATGCTTCAATTACCCCCGAAATTTTGCAAACAGCATATGCAGCACTTAGACCTCCATCTTGTGTCCTAAGGCAGGAGCCGTCTACAAATAACTCATGATCTGCTTCTTTTAGGGCTGTCTCTTTTGTATCTGGGTGGGGTTTTGTGCATAATTCAGTTACGTCTAAGCAATCATGATCACTTTCATCCTTTACTTCCTCATCGCAGGGGTCTGGCAATAGAGTAGCTGGGTTCAAAATCGTACACCTTGTCACAGTCACATTTTCAGCTCCCAAAATTACTCTTTCGTACTTTGTCAAACGACTAGGGGTGAAGTGCTGTGTTCTTGTTCTTGTTAAAAGAATCTCAACTGAGTGTGGAACGAATACTTTTACTGGATGTCCCATCACTATCGACTCACTTTGCTCCAGACTTATACAGGTAGCAGCTACTGCTTTTAAGCAGCCAGGCAATGCTGAAGCCACCGGGTCCAACGTGGCTGAAAAATATGCCACCGGACGCCGACTCAATCCATGTCTCTGTGTTAAAACTGAAAGTGCACAATTTTCTCTTTCACAACAAAACAAAGCAAAATCTTTTGTATAGTCTGGCATGCCCAAGGCAGGAGCCTCACACAGACAATTTCGCAATCTCACAAATGCCTCTAGGCAGTCATCGTTCCAATCAATCGGATCTTTTGCTCGTTTCCGAATCATCTGTATCAAAGGTTTCGCTAACACAGAAAATCCATTTATCCATTGTCTGCAGTATCCAAACACTCCCAGAAACATTCTCATCTCTCTGTGTCTGTGGCAATTGCATTTCTTTGATTATTTTTATCTGAAAGAGACACGTTAGTGACAGATTCCTTACCTTAGAATATCCCCAGGCGTCAGGCTGGATCCGGAAAGTTTTTGCGTAGCAGTACCCTTACGCGTCGGTAGGCGGCGTCGTGCGGCTCCGCGTCCGTCGTCGGCATCGGGATCGCTGGGATGACGTCGCGGGCAGTACTTAGACGCCGCCCCTGCGCGCTGACGTCAGTTCTTCTTTTTCCGCGCCAGTAAGCGCAGTTTTTTGGTGATTTTTCACTGTTTTTCTAAACGAGTCTCTCGACTCCGAAGGTGTCGGTAGGGATGCCCGGCTTCAAGCCATGCGACGCCTGTGGTCGGATGATGTCGATCACAGACCTGCATCAGGAATGTCTCTACTGCCTCGGCCGCGACCACGACACGAAGTCGTGCCCCGACTGCCGGGTCTTGCATCCGAAGGCTTTGCGAGAGCGGTCTCGAAAGCTCCTCGAGGTCCGGCAGTCGGCTCCGCGCCACACCAAGCCCCGGTCACGTGAGAGGTCGAGGGGCCGGTCGCGGAGCCCTCATCGGTCGTTGGGGTCCAAGTCTTCGCACTCCTCCGGTAAGTCGAAGCATAAGAAGTCGAAGAAGCGTCATCGCTCGACGACTTCCCCTCGCCGGTCTCGCGACTCGGCTGAGGGTCCTGTCGGCACCGTCCCCGCCCCCGCGGCTCCAGGAGTGCCTGTGGGGCCGCCGCCGCATTACCCCCCTTATCTGGGTTCGGCAGCGACTCCGGCCGAGATACAGGAGTTCCTGTTGGCCATGGCCCGCCTCTTCGGGCCTCAAGGTCCCCCTGGTGCGCCTTCGGGCCCCGCGGGCCCTGATGGGGTTTCTCCGGCGCCGCCGGTGACTCCGGTCACGGCGCCGCCTGTCACACCAGCCTCGGTCCCGGCCTCGACCCCGGCTCCGGTGCTGCCACAACCCCGATCGATGCCGGTTGACCTGACGACACCTCCACCGGCGCCGATCTCTCCGGTGCCGTTCCCAACGCCGTCCGGGGCTCCGGGCGGCATCGTTCCCCGGTTCTCTCCGGACACGGCGCCGGACCGGCTTCGCTCGACGCTGGCTCCGACGCCGATGAGACCTTGGGTCCCGCATGTCCCTCCTCCTTATTTTGAACCTGAGGAGGACGAAGAGAACTGGGAGGGGTCGGATGACCCTCTCACACAGCAGTGTGAGTTTGATCAGGACTGGGCTGAGGAGCTTGGGGATGCCAGTGGTCTGGACACCTCCCCTGACTCTGGCATGCTGTCTCCTCCTTCCGTGGCAATGGAGGAGGGAGCAAATTTTGCAACGGTGTTGCGTAGAGCAGCTGGGGCCTTACACCTCCAATTGCCTACAGTAGCTGTCAGGACTAACCTCCTGACAGAAGTGCTTCAGCCGGCGGCTACCTCCTCGGAGCCACTGCTGCCGTTTAATGACGCGCTTTCCGACGTTCTTTTGGGCACCTGGTCCAAGCCCGCCACAGGGGCTCCTGTGGATAGGAACGTAGCCCGACGCCATCGCCCCGCTCCGGGCGACCCCCTGTTCCTCTCCCAACACCCCACTCCTGAGAGCTTGGTTGTCCAAGCCTCTGCTTCCCAAACCGCCTTCCCTACCGCTCCTCCGGTTAGGGAATCCAAACGCCTGGATCAATTTGGGAAGAAGGTCTTTTCTTCCTCCAGTGCTGGCTTGCGGTCCGTCAACACCGCTTGCCTTTTGGGCCGATATTCCCACTCTCTGTGGGACTCGGTGGCGCAAGTTCTGCCCCAGTGTCCTGAGGAGGTCCAGACACTGCTTTCCCGCGCCATTGCGGACGGAAGAGATGCGGCTAAATACACCATTAGATGTGGCCTTGATACCGCCGACTCGCTAGGCCGATCGCTTGCAACGACAGTGGCGCTGCGCCGTCACGCCTGGCTGAGAACCACTGGTTTCTCTGGTGATGTCCAAAACACCCTTATGGACATGCCCTTTGATGGGGTCGGTCTTTTTGGAAACAAAGCAGACCATGCGCTGGAGCGCTTTAAGGACTCGCGGGCTACAGCCAAGTCCCTGGGCCTTTCTGCTGTACGCCCTCTGCTACCGTCTGCTTTTCCCCCCTTTCGTGGCCACGGAAGGGGCGCCCAGTCACGTCCGCTGCCCAGCCACCGGCCCACGCAGCAAGCGTCTTCGCGTGGCCGAGGACGTGGCTCCCGCCGTGGCGGGTCAGGCAACGAGCGTGCAGGTCAGGCCACCAACCCCGCCCCGTCTGCGGCCTCCAAGCCCTCCTAGTCCTTCCTTTCAGGTGCACAGCACGCCAGTAGGGGGCAGGGTCCGCCATCACCTTCACCACTGGCGTGCCATCACCTCGGACAAGTGGGTCTTGGACATTGTCCGAAGGGGCTACTCCCTCCCCTTCGAGACCATCCCCCCAGCCATGCCACCTCAATTCCACTGCATGTCAGGGGATCACTTGGTGCTTCTTCAGAAGGAGGTTGCGGCCCTCTTGGCCAAGAGGGCCATCGAGCGCGTTCCGACCCCAGAAGTAGGACGTGGTTGCTACTACCACTACTTTCTGGTGCCCAAAAGGACAAGGAGGACATGCGTCCTATCTTGGACCTCCGGAACGTCAATCGCGGAAGGAGAAGTTCAAGATGCTCACCTTAGCTCAGGTCTTGACTGCCCTCGACCCTGGAGACTGGATGGTAGCGTTGGACTTGCAGGACGCTTATTTCCACATCCCCGTCCTGCCGGCCCACCGGCGTTACCTGCGGTTCATGGTGGGCCTTGAGCATTTTCAATTCACCGTGCTCCCCTTTGGCCTCACAAGTGCCCCTCGGGTGATCACGAAAGTGATGGCGGTGGTCGCAGCTCATCTGCGCCGGGCAGGGGTTCCAGTCTTCCCCTACCTCGACGACTGGCTGCTGAAGGTGGGCTCGTCCCAGGCAGTCGTCTCCCACCTCCAGACTACGGCCGAACTCCTGCACTCGCTGGGGTTCTCCATCAATGTGCCGCAGTTGCACCTGATTCCTTCTCCACAGCTCCTTTTCATCGGAGCAGTTCTGGACACGACGCAGTTTCGGGCCTATCCTCCCGAACGGCGAGTCCGGGATATTCAGGCTATGATTCCGATCTTTCAGCCTCTATCCTGGGTTTCGGTACAGATGACCCTGAGGCTGCTGGGCCTCATGGCCTCCTGCATCCTGCTGGTCGATTATGCCAGATGGCACTCGGATTCACTCCGCGACGGATGTGGAACCCTTGATCTCCGGACTCATCCCGGCTCAAAATAACCCTTGGGTGCCGTCGACTTCCTTCCTCATTAACCGGCTGATTTACATCCTCCTTGATCCCTGTTTCGATCCTCCATCTACTCGCCTTGGGACTCCAGCCTCGCGGGTTTCAATCGCGTGTTGATAATTTCCCTTCGCCTAATTTACTAGATTCTAATTGCTCACACATCAGTCCTGATGATGATCTTTTAATCATTAAGATCGAAACGCCGTCGACCTTACAACCAAAAACTCCTTCATTGTAATTGAGTAGTTTGGAGTTTTTTAGCTTGTTGTCAATGCGATGTAATGTTTTAAATGTCACTAAGCACTTTCACTTCACGCACTTGCACTTTTTTGTGTGAGCACCAGAACTATTAAACGTTGAAAATTGAATGATACTCCATTTATGGTGTTAATAAATGTGATGTCATTCTGCACCCTGTGTCCTGGCATATATTGCTTAATGAGTCCTGTTTGGACTACTATTGAAAGTAATTGTTTTGATTAACTCTGCATTCATTTACAGTAGCCCAGGCTACACGAGGACTCTTGAAGCCTCCCTGAGACCACTGTTCTCCTTAACCATAGATGGCATATGTGGGCTCTGCAGTGGGACCTGAAGTTCCAGTGGGCGCAGCACCAGGGCAACCTGTCCGATCACGTCCAGATCTCGGAGGGGACTGCAAAACAGTTGCAGTGGTGGCTCTCGAACCGGCAATGGGTCAGGGGCAGATCCCCTCTCCCTTCCCCAGCCAGAGCACACAGTCGTGACGGACGCGTCCCTTCTGGGATGGGGTGGTCACATGGGAGAGGCGGAGATCAGAGGCCTCTGGTCTCCGGTGGAGTCCCGGCTCCATATCAACCTTCTGGAGCTCCGGGCGATCCGACTTGCACTCAAGGCATTCCTTCCCTCTGTCAAAGGGAAGGTAGTGCAGGTGTTCACAGACACCACCGCCATGTGGTACTGCAACAAACAGGGCGGGGTGGGGTCGTGGACCCTATGTCAGGAAGCTGCGCCTCTGGACATGGCTGGAACATCAGGGCATTTTCCTGATGGTTCAACACCTGGCAGGTTCCCTGAACGCCAGGGCGGACGAACTCAGCCGCAGGTGCATGATGGATCACGAATGGCGTCTTCACTCGGAGGTGGCGCAAGGTCTCTTTCAGCAGTGGGGAGAGCCTTGCTTAGATCTGTTCGCCACCGAAGAGAACGCGCAATGTCAGCAGTTCTGCGCGTTGGAATTTCCAAGGCGGCACTCGCTCGGCGACGCTTTTCGTCGCGAGTGGAGTTGCGGTCTGTTGTACGCCTTTCCGCCTATACCACTTCTACCCAGAGTGTTGAAGAAGATTCGGCGCGACCGGGCCCAAGTGATCCTTGTGGCTCCGGACTGGGCTCGAAGAGTTTGGTATCCCGAGCTACTCAGTATGAGTGTCGATCCCCCGATCCGTCTGCCTCTTCGGGAGGATCTTCTGTCGCAGCAGCAGGGGACGGTCCTCCACCCGAACCTGTCCAGTCTACACCTGCTTGCGTGGAGATTGAGCGGCGGCAGTTGATTCCTTTCGACTTGCCTCCCGAAGTTTGTGATGTGATTCTGGCAGCCTGGCGTCCCTCCACTAAGGTGGTATACGCCTGCAGGTGGAACAAGTTTGTGGCATGGTGCACAGCAAAGGCTGTGAATCGCCTCTCTGCCCCTCTTTCTGAGGTTCTTTTGTTCCTTCTTTCTCTGCCCCAACAGGGTTCTGCCCTGGGTACCATCAAGGGCTATCTTTGTGCCATCTCGGCCTTCCTCAGGCTTCCTGATCAGTTCTCTCTTTTTAAGTCCCCTGTTGTTAACAGGTTTCTTAAAGGCATTACACACCTCTTTCCTCCTGTTCCGTTTATAATGCCTCAGTGGGACTTAAACTTGGTTCTTACCTTTTTAATGTGCGCTCCCTTTGAGCCTCTGCATAACTGTCCTCTTCGTCTTCTTACTCTGAAGACGGCGTTTCTGGTAGCCATCACCTCCGCTCGGCGGGTGAGTGAGCTCCAGGCTCTTTCATGCAAACCCCCCTTTCTGTCTGTTCATCCAGACAAGGTTGTTCTTCGGACGCGTCCGTCCTTCTTGCCAAAGGTGGTTACTGCCTTCCACATTGGGCAGACCATCACTTTGCCCACCTTCTTTCCGCCTCCGCATCCTTCCAGAGAGGAAGAGAGGCTCCACCGTCTGGACCCAAAACGTGCGCTTGCCTTTTACATCAACCGAACACAACTGTTACGGGTGGATGACCAGCTCTTTGTTGGCTACGTGGGCGCCAAAAAAGGTCGGGCGGTACACAAGAGGACCATCTCCCGCTGGGTCATCTTGTGTATCAAAGCCTGCTATTCTTTGGCTAAGAAGGAGCCTCCTGTTGGGCTGCGTGCCCATTCCACCAGGGCAACGGCTGCTACCACGGCCTTAGGCCGCGGTGTTCCGCTGCAGGATATATGTCAGGCAGCTACGTGGGCCTCGCTGCACACGTTTACCAAACATTACTGCCTTGACAGCCAGGTCCGGAGGGACGGGTTCTTTGGCCGTTCTGTCCTCCGGGACTTCCTTGTCTGAATCTGTTCGCAGACCCACCACCGGGGTTGGTATTGCTGGGGTATCTATTCTAAGGTAAGGAATCTGTCACTAACGTCTCTTTCAGATGCACAAGTTACTAACCTGTGTAACGATATATCTGTAAGAGACAGTAGTTAGTGACAGATTCCTTACCGCCCCACCCATCCTCCCCGTTTCTGCGAACTGATTTCTAGGGTTAAGGACATCCCTTTCAGGGCCCTAGACTTTTTTCCAGACACCTATGTCAGCTTCTTGCATGGCTCTGCGTTCCTGGCGCGGAAAGTCGTGTACAGAACTGACGTCAGCACGCAGGGGCGGCGTCTAAGTACTACCCGCGATGTCATCCCGGCGATGCCGACGACGGACGCGGAGCCGCACGATGCCGCCTACCGACGCGCAAGGGTACTGCTACGCAAAAACTTTCCGGATCCAGCCTGACGCCTGGGGATATTCTAAGGTAAGGAATCTGTCACTAACTACTGTCTCTTACAGATATATCGTTACACAAGTTAGTAACTTGTGCATTCTTTCCGGTGTCACTTTTCTAACTCCTCTTTCTATTTTATGCCCTAGATATCTTACTTCTTGTCGACAGAACTGTAATTTTTCTGGAGACACCTTGTGTCCTCCTTCAGCCAAATGGTTCAGCAACGCAATTGTATCTGTGACACAATCTTCTCGCGTTTTTGATGCCACCAGTAGGTCATCAATGTACTGAACCAGAACAGAATTGCTGGGCATAATCAATGATTCCAGCCACTTTTTCAGAATCTGATTAAAGATTGAAGGACTTTCTGTGTACCCTTGAACACGACACCATGCGTAAATACGATCTTCAAATTTAAACGTAAACAGATACTGGCTGTCTGGGAATAGAAAAGAACGCTTGGCATAAATCAATTACTGTGAACCATCCTGCATTCCATGGTATCTGATAAAGGATCACTGCTGGATGTGGCACAATTGGACAACAGGGAATTACAATCTTATTTATTTTTCTCAGATCTTGTACTATTCTGTACTTCCCGCTAGGCTTTTTCAGTCCCATTATTGGTGAATTACAGGGACTACCCATCACTTCTTTCAGAATGCCTTGTTTAACCAGTCGTTCAATTTCTGGGATAATTCCTGCTTTTACTTCTGAACTCATTTTGTACTGTCGGGTATTTGGATACACTGCACCTTCCTTCACTGTCACTTTAACTGGGTCTATATTTTTCATTAGCCCAATATCTTTTCCTGTAAAATCCCACACTTCTGGATTAACTGTGGTTCTCAACTCTTCTGGTAATTCATTTTCAGTTATCAGTGAAAACATTTCATCTACTTCTGTTCCCTGCTTGGCCAGCATCATCTTGTATGCCACATCTTCATCAGGGGTTTGGAAAGCGACACCATCCGGTGTACAATAGATCGTGCAATTCATTTTGCACAAAAGATCTCTTCCCAACAGATTTACAGGACTGGAATCGCAAACTACAAATCGATGCATTTCTTTGAAGTTTCCAATGTGCACCTCCATTGGCTTTGTGATTGGTGTTCTAATCTGTTGGTTAGATACACCTACAACTTGGATTGTCTCTCCCGAGAGGGGTAGGTTTGGGATGTCTGCTGTTCTCACAGTAGACCTGGTAGCACCAGTATCCAATAGGAAAGTAATGTCTTTACCTTCTACTCTCCCATCAACAAATGGACCTGAATGATCTACCGGCAAGGATGCGCCAAGCACGCACTCCTCTTCCTCCCCCCTCAGGCACCGTCATTGTGTAGTATCTGAACATACCTCATCATTCTGCAAAAAATATTGAGCAATTGTTCTATTATTCTTACCACTTTCTCCTTGAAATCCGGTGTTCGTACTGAAACTTTGATGGTTCACAAAATTTGGCATAGGAGCTGGTGGTACCTGATATTGTGGAGTGACTACCTGTTGCTGCTGATTCATAAGTACTTCATTCTGCATCTGTGGGATTAAATTTTGATTTGGCCCATTATTATTATTATTATTATTCTGAGTACTCTTACACTTGTTCTTCCAATGTCCAAGCTTTCCGCACGCATGGCAAGGGAACTCTTTTTCGCTTCTTCTCTGTCCATTCGCCCTTTAAATCTATTACCATTCGTTCCTTGATTATTCTGACTCTGTTCTTTTACTGGATTATTATTTTGCTCATTTGTCTTCTCTTCCTGCTGCTCTGCCAATTTAACTTGAGCCCACATCATTTTCTCTTTCAGCTTCCTTCGCCTGGCCTCTGTCATCTCCGCAATATTTCGCGTACTTCAAAATTTCATCCACTCTTACTTTGCCATCACAACATGTGCTGCTGTATCACCTGACTAATTTCCGGTTTCAATCCATATACAAACCGATACACAAAATGTCCCATATCTTTGTCACCTATATTCTCAAAACCACTATACTGCTTGAACACCTGCAACAATCGCTCATAGTACGCATGTACAGATTCATTCGGTTCCTGTGTTGTTCTATCTATTTTTACCCAATCTGTTTCTTTAGGAGGGATTTTCCCTTTCGAGTATGTAATCACTTGGTGATACTTTTTCATCACTTCTTCTGAAGGTGCTCCTGTTTTTGCATCTCTTGGATACTCCTCATTAGGCCAATCAATTGTGATTTTACATTCTGTGAGAAGTTGGCCTGGTATATGCTGTTCACCAGAACAATTCGACTATTATGGTAGATAGGTTTAAGACAACCTTTATAGAAAGCTATCCTAGTGGTAGCTGTGGAGAGCAGCCTTCAGGCTAAGTCTTGAAGGAATGTAAAGCAGCTTGTTTTACCACACAATCTCTTGAATCACCAAATGAAAAGACACCACACAGGTATATATATCAAATATATATGTATTTATTAATAAACACTCTCTACTAATCTCTTTATGAGATTAGAGGTCAGGAACATATGTACAAGTCAAATGTTATCAAAATAAGTTTAGCACAATCGAATATCACAATCTTAGTTTGACTAGACCTAGGTCTAGGGCATCTAGAATCGAGGGACCCCCAAGAACCACCCCAGGTAGTTGTAGGAGAACCACAGGGGACGGACGCGGTGTCCTGGCACCGGTGCGAGTCCTGTACGAGTCTATGCGCACAGACGCGATTGAGATTTCAATGTTAAAGGTCCCTTGCGTGTTCGAGGCGAACACACCGATCGGTCCTTGTACGAGTCGAAGGACGCGATTACAGATAGAGTTGCAAGGGAGATGGACGCGCTGTGTCTAACACAGACGCGAACCTTGTGCGAGTCAGTGCAATGGAGGTCTCGATGTTACAGGCCCCTTGTGTGTTCGAGGCGAACACCGATCGGACTCAGTACGAGTCGAAGGACACAGTTCTAGATAGTGTTACAAAGGAGATGGACGCGGTGTGTCTAACACAGACGCGAACACTGTACGAGTCAGCGCAATTGTCGCACTTAGAAAATAAGAGTTTTAGGGCACTTCGAGGGAAGCTACAAGCAAGTCACTTACAGGGTAAGTAGTTCTAGGGCCCACACCCACAGGAGCACCGTAGTGCTGAAGTTACCTCACCCAGGGGAGCCGGGTGCATAGGTGTCGGGTCGCGGCGTCGTTTTCAATGGGAGCCAGTGAAGACTTGCTGCTTGCGGCGACAGGAGAAGTGTCCGGAGGAATCCAAGCCTGGATTCGGAAGATGGAAGACCTGAAAGCAGAGGGGACAGTGTTCAAAGTCACTTGGCAGTGACTCGGGGCAAGGAAGATGGATGCCCACCGTCGTCGCAAGATTCAGGTCGTTCGCGGGTGCCTTGACTCTTCAGCCACGAGGTCCAGGAGGCGTCGACGACGACCAAGAGCTGGATTCGGAGTGTCCCACAATGTCTGCGGCTTACTGCGGTGTCGGCGACTCGATTGGAGCCATCAAGCCTTGGTAACAGCAAGTCTCGGGGAAAGTGTGAAGAGGCAATGGCGCAGACCAGCAAGGTCTGGGGGACTCACCCAGCGAAGGTAAGTCAGGGCAGGCCTGGAGCAACCAGGGGAGCCCTTTGGTTTCTTTAGAAAGTCTTCTGGGGACCCACAAGCCGGCTGGCAAGGGATCGCGAAGACGCCTCGGGAGGATTCGCTCACAGGGGCCCACGGTCTCTCGGGACGTGGTAGGCCTCTGATCTTCGGAGGGATTCCTGCTGGAGGCTAGGACCACACGTGGTCCAAAGCACAAGTTCGTGGAACGTTGTGAAGGGGTTGCACTCGACAATAGTGCACGGTACCCAGGGGTCGCAGTTCCTCATCACTCTTGGGGTCCACTGGCCTCAGCTTCGCTGGGGACTCACGATGGCCTTTGAGAAGTCAGGAAATCCACTTCTTGGGCTGCAGGGACTTCGGACTCCGGCGGGAGCGGCGTAGTTTGCGACCGTCGTTTGTAGTTTTAGGTGCCTGCCAAGCAGGGGAGTCACTCCTTGACTCCAAGGGAGATTCTTCAGTCTTCCAAAGGTAGTGGAACGTCGAAGGTCCGGGATTCGTCATCAGAGCATCGTCCAGGAAAATCTAGTTTGCAATGCACAGGTTCCCCCTCTTATACTAAAAGAAAGGGAGGGACTAGCTCTATGACCCTACCTATGGGAGGGTCAGGGGAGGGGGTGGCTACACCCACTTCCCTTTGTCCAGTTTCGTGCCAGAGCAGGGGCAGGTAGCCCCTGAGCCGGTTTGAACTGGGGTATGCACAGAGGAGCCTTCTGCTCCCCAGGTGCAGGACTTCAAAGCACTCTAAGAGTGCACCCACCCAGCCCCAATACACTAAACCTTGTCTGGAAGGTGGTCACACCCCCTTGGGACAGGATATCTATTGTTGGGCTTCCTCCACTGTGAGTGTTGGTCATCAGCAGGAGGGCAGCCCAGTGTCTGTGACTGGTGGCATCCATTTTGTGATGCCAGGGCTCTGCAGGATTCTACCGTGTTTCCACAGTAGGTACATGTCTATCCCTCTAGAAGGGTGGAATGCTACCCCCGCCGCCAGGACTGGCGGGGGGGTAGTATTCCAAGATGTTTGACACCAAACACGACATGTTTCGATGCAGCCATTCCAAAGTTAGCATTTTACCGCGAGGATATAATGCACTTAAAAGTATATGGTTTAACCGCATCCACAAACAGCACCAGAGAATGGACTCTGAGAGCTGCAGAGGGGCCCTGCTCAGGCAGAGGCACCCCCTCACATAGAAGCCAAGCACCCTGCCCTCAGGATTGATAGGGCCTGCCTTAGGGGTGACTGATAGGTTTATATGTGTGTGTAGGAGAGATATAGGGGACCTATATCTCAGTGAGGGGTGCTAGCACTTCCTCACACAGGCTGCAGTAGCAGGCCTGTGGTGTCAGATTTAGTCTGCTTCCCAGGGGTGGCATAATACATGCTGCAGCCCCTGGTAGGCCTGTGAAGTACCTATGCCCTTAGCACCTAAGGTACCATATACTAGGGACTCATAAGGAACCACAGCATCCAATCACTAGTGCACCTAGAGTGCACTCCAAGTCGTTTAGAGAGAACAGAGAGGCTGGGGCCCTGATTAGCAGGGACCCAGCCAGACTATGGCCAGAAACCAGTGTAAACATCAGAAAAAAAGTGGGGGCAACATAAGAGGCAGATCCTACTCTTCTACACATTCTGTCCATAAATCAGCAGGTACCACAATGTCAAATAGACCATCCAAATCGTTCAATAACACCTTCAAAACCTTTACAAACCTCTCTACCTGTTTGTACCACTCGACTGGCTTTTCTCTCAGTTTCAGGAAATCATTTGTAAATGATAAAATATCTTGTCTACTCCAAGGGACATGAACATATCCTCCTCCAGGAACCTCTCTCATTGGACACAACCTCTCCGTCTTTCCTGTTTCTCTCACCGGAAATGCAGCTACTCTCTCTCTCGCCTGCACTTCTTCTTTCTTCCTTATCCACCTAATCCTCCATTTATCAATGTCTCCCCATTTACGCAAAATGTTCCTTAATTCCTTTCTGTAACCTTTTTCCTGAAGTATTCACACTTTCCAAATCTTTATCAGTAAAATCCACTCGATGGGGCCTCTGTAACAATTTTGATTTCCCTATATCTATTCCAATCTCTGAAGCAACTTCAGTTAATCTTTCATGAAATAGTCTTGCTCTCCTGGTTATACTCTTACACAAAAACAACAGTTCATCATTATAAACATTTAATCTTTCTGTGCCCACATATCCTGTCATCATCTCTTCCAATTTCACTTTCAATCTGCTAATATCTAAAATCTTCGGTTTTATGATCTGATTTTCCCTTTCCTGAGCCCACCTTTCTATATCTTCAGGGGTAATTACTGTTGTACCTGAAGTTCCAGCCGGAACCAAAGGTCTTCTCTCTCTTAAATTCATAGGCGTGACTCTCTTTTGAGTTTCCGCAAGAAGTTCCACAATAGGGAGATCCATTAGTGAGATAACTGACTCACTTTCACTAACCTGATCATCTGTGATTACTATCTCTTTTCTAGGACTATTCAATGGAACTGTCACAAGATGTGATTTCTGGGTATCCTTATTATCCCCATATAATGGGATTACTGGACCAATGGTTACAGGTACTGTCAAAGCTTCCGTATTTAAATTCAATTGACTTATTCTTTGAACTAGTTCCTCCCTAGTTTTGTTCAAAGCTTCTCTCTCATTATCTTGCAACACTCTGTTGTATGATGTCTCATGTAAAATCTGTGGAGTTAATGGTATTCTTGATACAGTGGTGGATTCTTAATTAAAATATCCTCTAACAATTCATCATCTGACACTCCATATCCTGTCGAATTCATATGTTTTGTTTTCTCTTTACACTTTCCGCCAGAATGTTCCTCAGCCATCAACACTGGATATAACCCTTCCGATACCATCGCTCTCCTCCACTGTTTCATCTGTCCTTCTCTTGACTCATGCAAGTGTCTTGGAAAGAATCCTCTATATCTTCCACCTCTGCATTTCTCTCTTTCATATGACTCAGTCTCCCATTCATCCAAAGCCTCATATTGAGTTAACCTGGGTCTCGGTTCTAAATCATTCATCTTCAATCTCAAATTCTGAAGAATCCCCCATTGAACGTACCATCCTTAGGAAACGCTAACACACCATCATCCCTCGTGTACTCTACCCAATTTTCCAACCACACGCAGGTATGATATCCTCTTTCCATCATCATAAAAGATGCTGGTGTCTTCGGTGGCAGAATAGGAATACCCTCTCTAGTCAACACAGGCTTATCCTTGACAAAGAAATTCTTTAGTCTCTTAAAAATTGACATCTTTCTTTTCTCTCCATACATTCTTGAAGAACGGTGCAGGAAATTGTATTCCGCAAACCCTTGAAATCTTCTACCTGTACGCCTTGCACTGACAGTCAAATCAAAATCCTGCATACAATCCTTCTCTCCTCCAATCCTAGCCCGGCTTCTAACTAAGTGTCCAATCAAATCAGGCTCACACTCGTTCTCTGACCAATGTTAGCGTGGCCTTTTCCTGACGTCAGTTCTACTCCTCACTACTGACCCCTCCTTTACAATGCTGTTCCTGTCATACGCCCGCTGCTTCTACCAATCCCAGCGCGGCTCTCTGTGACGTCGATCTTACTCAAGCGATTTCTCACCCCTCCTTTACCAAGCTCCTCCTGTCACGCGCCAGCTGCCTCTACCAATCCCAGCGCGGCTCTCTGTGACGTCAGTACCACACAGGCAACTGACCCTCCCTTTGCAAGGTAATACGAAAATTTTATTTTCTTCGAAACCTCTTTGTTATTAACAACGTAAAAACATTCGCTACTCTGTCTGTTCCACTAAACCAAAAGGATAGTTTATTCTCTTCCACTACGAGTAAAACCTTCTGCTTACTCTTCACCTAAGCTCCAGAGAACCTGCTACTTTCCTGGTATCTTCCGTTGAGGAATTTTGAGACCGGAATTTCACCAGTGAACTCCTTTTGCTGTCAATCTAGCTTAGAAGAACCTGCTACTCCTTCAGGGTTACCCTTACTAGGTGATATAACGCCTAAAGTTTCATCAGCGATCTCTTTGCTTTCAGCCACTTTCACTTTGTTCAGAAAAATAGTCCCTAGTTTAACACTGCCAGCCCTACCTAGCTTCTCAGTGTTATTCCAACAGACGAGTAACCTCACTGCAGTGTGGTTTCTATCGCTACCCGCTATACATTCCCCGGGAATTTTCCAGACCACATAAAACAGGACACTAACTCTTTTGTTAAAACATTAACCAAAAATCAATAATCTATACTTATCACCAAACTAGTTACTAACAACCATAGCTCTGCTACCAGAAAACTGATCCAGCGGTCTACTAACAGATAGTCTACTACCATATACTCACTTGGGCCCATACAACTCGTTTCCGCTGCGCTCTAAGTAAACCACTGGAGTTTATTAGTTTTATATGTTGCTCATACCTCAGGATCTAGTTATTACTTCTTTAACTAAAACCTTCTGCTGATAAAACAGTTCTTTCCTTTGGTCAATGGACCAGTTAGGTAAAACTAGTTGATGGCGATAATTGATATAACTTATTATGCATTCCTTAATAGATATAAAATAATGACACTCAATAAGTTTTAAAATCTTTATCTAAAAGTTAGGGGTTTTGAACCATCTCAAAGCGTTTCAGTACAAACACCCTCATTCGCGGGAGTGCCAATTCAAAATATCTCAGATAAACTCTTATCAGTTCAGATCCACACAATAACTATGCTTAGAAAGAAGAGGATAGAGACAGAAGAGCATTTATCAAACGATGAATTTCATAGTTACCAAAGTATGGTGTGAAGACCAACTCTCTGGCCAAAGGGCTGGTAAGGGCCTCCCAGGACAGATCAGGAGACAAAGGCTTCAGGACAGGATACTTCACCTCTCTAATTACCGATGGCTACGTCGCACCCCTCTCTGACACTCTCTTCCTCCTCGTGGTTCTTCCGCAATTCCCCTAACCCACCCCAGTTAAGTAGATGGTTCTGCATTCGATTTCTTCATCAGCATTTTCAGAGCATCAGCACAGCATCCCAAGCTCCGAATTAGCTTAGCTTCTCAACGACCCTTCTTCTCTAGAACCCCCTTACTAAACTAAACTACTTCAATTATACCCTTTTCGTAGGCATGTACCACCCATTAATGTTTCATTTGCACAAAATACTAACTTCTGATTGGACGGCTAGGGGGGGATGATCATCACACCACACTTATACTTCATTTATTTTCTTTTAACCATTGTTTCCAAACTCCTCCCATCAAACTTTATTCCGCCCTTCCTTTCCCATACATCTTTAAACTTTATTAAATACATTTGTAACTGATGTCTTGAATAAGTTCCTTCATATGAACTCTTCACCCTCAGGTTCCCAGGGCACATCTCCGCCGACCTTGGACTCGTGTCAAATCCTTAGTCATCTCGCAAGCTTCCGTATCAGGGCGCATGCGTCACGCCATATTGGTCTGCTCGACTCGGACAACTTTAACAGGCCTAAATACGTACTAATAATAAAGTCGAAAAGGAAAAATGTTATTCTCAAAAATAAATGGTTTCACTGTATACCTCCAACCTCTACTCTAACCCGTACCATTTGTTATTTCTCTCTCTCTGCATTTGCGTTAGTTATAATTCCATTTCTAATTTCAATAAGACAGGTGCCATGCATGTGAGCTTTCAAGCGGCCCTTTTATAGCTCTTTGCGCAAGCGCCAGAATTTCCCTCCAAGCGAAAGCACGTCATACTACGTAGATGCAGCAGACGCATGGGCAGTAAAGATCCCATGTTAAATGCGTTCCAGTCCTACGTCTGTGTTATTTGCAGTTAGTAAACACATAGGCAAGCTTCATTCTTATCCCGCATATAGTGTAAAATGGATATTATTAATTACGAGACATGTCGTTAGTTATTCGCTAGTGAGTTAAATCGAGAGGATTGCTTCCAAGCAAGTCTCGTGTCCGAGTCCTTGCTCCATCAAGGGTGTCAAAAACAAGCTACACAGTTCCAGTTTTAAAAATCCCACAGATCAGGAAAGTCGGACAGAGTCACGACCTTGTGGCGGCCAAGGCTTCCTCAACGCAATCCGGTATACTTTTGTTCGGATTTAAGCTGGGGTCTACCATTTTGCCCAAGCATACAGTCCTGAGGTTGGACTTGCTTATCCATTAAATCAGAGCTTGACAAGCTGTGCTCTGACATCAGTGTGCTCTTTTGTGGAACAGCCATGGGCGTTACAGATGCTGTTATGCCAACAACTAGGCTCCTCTGAGGGCTCCCTCCCAAGCATGAAGTTCTCTTCCTAGCCCCAGAGACCAGACACACCCTACCTCTTGTGATTTATCAAACTGCCATGTGCTGCAGAAGCTGAAGGCTATGGATGTGGGAGCGCCTAAGTGACAAGGACATATCCCCGCCAGCCTGGGAACAAATAAAAGCAGCTCTTTGTCACCACCAGGGTCGGATTGGGAAGGCAGGCAATTGGGCATTGGTCAAAGCGCTAGTGCCTAAGGGTGATACGTGGGTCGTAATTTTTTCAGGGCCCCTGCTTCTTTCCTGCCCTAGCACTTCAGGCTATGGTGGGCGGGCGAGGTTGGTAACTGGTAAGTGTCATCGGCCTTACTGGGGGCCAGGTTTCGCTCCATTTGTTGGACCATTCTTACCTCGGCCCCCATGGGGACGGCTAAACCCAGAAGCAGCGTCTTGCCCCTGACCCCTCCCCTGCCAGGCCATCACATTCAGGCAATGGTGGGCCAGGGAGGATGGGAGTATGCAAGGGCCCTGCTTGGGGGTCTAGGATTCTCCGACTATGGGCCATCTACATCTCAGCCCTCCTTGGAGCAGCAGCAGCTGTGTCCTTTTTCTTGACCCCTCCCATGCAAGGCCCTCGCCCTGAGGCTATGGAGGGATCAGGAGGTCGTGAAGTAAGAGAAGCCTTCCTGGAGGGTGTGTGCATTTGCATAGGCCTCGCTGTGAAGCAGCCTTTATTAAGCTTTTATTAAACTTAAAAGGAGGTGGCGTTACAGCCAAACCTGCTGACTTGAAAGTGGGAAACCATCCTGTGATTCTGGGCAAATCACTTAATCTCCCAACACCTGAAGTAACAAGCATTTGCAATGCAATAGGTCTCGCATTTATGCGAGTTTGAGCTATTGACATTGCAAATAACAATGCCTTTTATTTTTGTTTTTGTTTTAAAAACATAAATAAAAGGCATTGTCATTTACAATGCCATTAGCTGAAACTCGGGTAACTGCAAGACCTATTGCATTGCAAATGCTTGTTATTTCAAGGTCGTAGAAAATCCACACGTTTTCATCTATTCGCGGTGTTTCGTGTCCTTTCGTGATGTTCACTATCTCATAGGAAAGGTTCTGGAGCGAAAATTCCAAGATATTTTTTCCTGAGTGAAATTGTTTTATTAATGGGCGGATTTCACGTTTCCCAGAATGTTTCGCTCCGTGCTGATCGTAGCCCTAACCTGGACTACTCTGTGTGAGAATCCTCGAAATCAAGAAGTAGCTGTACTATGAAGCGATGTGAGGCCATACTAGCGGCAGAAGAGTAAAGTGACATAAACATGTCTAATATCGCATAGTATGGTAGCTTAATAACATAACACATATCCAAAGCCAGTCATCTTCCATCCCACCCCTCCGCCATGACCCTCACAGACCCCCTCCTGCCTCAGCAGAGTCTCCGAGGGGGGCGGACACGGATCATCGCAAGCCACTGGGGGCCGAGGCGGTGGTGAGACAGCCCGGCTTGTCAAGGCCATCCCCAGCAAAGACTGACCCCTCCCCCTCACGGCCGTCAGCAGACACAATCCTGATAGAATGAGACACCCGGGCAGCAAGTTATTTCTATTAAAGTCACTTTCGATCTAACCTCAGACCCTTGCGGTCCCCATAGCTTCACCCCAGTTACGGAATCAGACCCTTTAAGTTTTGATGGCAACAAGAAATTATGCGGAGTGTAGCGCCTCTTGCCACCTAGCCCCCGCCTCTACCCTCGTTAGCAGTCCGCAAATTGGAGTGAAAAGCACCTTCGCTGAGCAGTTCATGCGCACTGTCTGTCAGGAGATGGATGCGTGCAGTGTGTCACGGGGCTTTTGGGGTTTTTCGTGGAACATACAAATTATATTTTATCACTGCTTTCACGCAAACCCACAGTATATCTGATGACGTGTTTATATTTGTAGCGCTTCATCCCGCACCTGTTCCGTTTCTAAGCTCTGTAAATAAGGTGCATTTACAAAAGAAACTTTTTCAGTGCGCATATTAAGTTACATGTGTAATGTACCCTGATGCTCTTGTAAAGCGCTCTAATGCCATTGGGTCAAGTTCGCGCTATACAAAAGTGCAAAAAAATAGTAAAACAGTAAAGAGGTATTAAAAACGAGGTAGAGTGTATACCGCTAGCTTTGCGGGTGTCCCAGAGATAGCAGCGCATCTCGGGTCAGGGTGTGATGGGGTGGGGGATCATGCTTTATGTCGCCAGCACGTATGGAGGACTCAGAGCGCTCGGACTGTCCTATCTCGCTCTAAACCAGCGCTTCCATCTATCTTTGGCCAGCGGTGAAAAATCTCCCCACAGTGACACTGTACCCCCTGGTTTTCCGCATCAGTGATTAATGAGGCCCTAATCTGTTTTCTGTTTCCCTGAACGGTCGTGGAGTGCACTGTCCGAGTCGCATCTATCACTGGCGTGTGCGCGCTCCTGTCCCTGCTGCAGGATTCCGCTGGAGGTCTCTGAGGTGGGGTGATAAGTAACAGGGCAGCGGAGATATCCTGCGGGTTGATGCACAGAACAAGCACTGCACAGAACCAGCGAGTTCCCGGGACTGTCCCACGCTCCACGGAGTCCCCTACAGACATTATCATGGAACTCCGTCTCATACATGCACAGACGCGCAAAGAGTCCACAGCAGCAGCGCGCGCGTTATGCACTGAAGATGCCAGCCAGCCTCTGGCACTTCGGCATCTAGTCGTAGTTTCTCAATCTAATGAATAAAACACTCGTAAAAAAAGGAAATAGAACAAAAGTCCACTAACATATAAGGTCCCAAAGGCGAGACTGATGCATTGCAAATGCTTGTTTTATCTTTTTCCTCACCTTTTCTTTCTCCCTCCGTCCGAGCACAAGATGGCTGCCAACACTTTCTGTTTGAAGTGTTGGCAGCCAATCAGAGCCAAGCTCGAGCTTGTGTGGTTAGGTCCCGCCCAGATATATAAAGTTTTTTTCTTTTTTTAATTTCTCAGGAACTACTGAACGGATTTACACCATTTTAAAAAAAGGTCTCTTTCTGAACCAAGGGCTACCTTTTTGCCAAATTTGGTGTAATTACGTTCAGCAGTTCGGGCTGTAGCTTTGTCTAAAGTTTCCTATGGAAAATAACATTGGGGAAAACACGTTTTGGGCCCCCCATTTTTTCTCGGCCCTCACTTCGCAAATCACCCCAAAACTTCCAAGACAGGAGCTGACCGGAGCACCCCACTAGTTTTGAAAATTTCGCGAAGATTCGTCAACCGGTGCCAAAGTTATTGGGAAAACAAAAAATGCTTTTCCTATGGAAAATAGGTCCTAACTATAACTACCTACTGGCGACCGCCAGTAGGTAATATATTACCCACTGGCGGTCGCCAGTAGGTAGTTATAGTTAGGACCTATTTTCCATAGGAAAAGCGTTTTTTCTTTTGCCAATATCTTTGGCGCCGGTTGAAGAATCTTCCCGAAATTTTTAAAACGAATGGGGCGGACTGGTCAGCTCCTGTGTAGAAAGTTTCGGGGAGATTCGTCAAGCGGGGGCCGAGAAAAAAGGGGGGTCCCAGAGCGCATTTCCCCATGTTAATTTCCAAAGGAATTTTGAAACAGGTTACAGCCCGAACTGCTGAACGGAATTACACCAAATTTGGCCAAAAGGCAGGTCTTAGTCTAGAAAGCGTGCTTTTTTAAAAAAATGGTGTAAATCCGTTCAGTAGTTTCTAAGAAATTCAAAAATAAAAAAATATCTATCTGGGCGGAGCCTAACCACACATCCCATCGTGAGATCTGATTGGCTGTCAGCACTTCATCCTGGAATTGATGGCAGCCATCTTGGGACCAATATACATGATAGCACCCCATTGAAATGCATTGTAGTGAATAGAAGGTTTTGAGGGTCACCAAAAGGAGAACTATAAAAGGGTGATAACAGACTTTAGTTACATTAGAATTCATTTGTTGATGGTACCATACTAATTTTAGGAATTGTGGTGTGTTCTAAGGTGATTTTACCCTGTGAAAAACCTTCTGCTGGGATATCATGAATCATGTTTGAGAGAAACCTATTTTCTCATGCTTGTCCCATAGAGGTTTGGAAGGTGCTCCAGAAGCTAAAATGAGAGCATATTTTCTGTAAATTCACATTATCTTTCTCAGTCATGTGAGAATGAAGTCTGACATTCTCAGTAAAACATGTACATCCAACAAGGGCAGAGACTGTCAGTTGATGCCTTTGTGTTCTACTGCAACTTCCCAGAGTGTTCTAAAGAACAACTAGAGTGCTAACAGTCTTACTTATGACAAAATTATGGCACACCTGAAGCCATCTTGATTGGAATAAACTGGTAACACTTAAAACATTTAATTTAGAAAGAAACAAAATGAGGGGGGTTCATTTTATCATAGAAATTATGGTTAGTGCTGTAGAAAGAAAAATTAGGACATGTTTTAAGTGAGATCTCAAATATCTTCCTGTTATACTTCAACAGGAGCAGCCTGTCAGTTGATTCCTTTCTGTTCTACTGCAGCTTCCCAGAGTGTTCTAAAGAACAACTAGAGCGCTAACAGTCTTACTTATGACAAAATTATGGCACACCTGAAGCCATCTTGATTGGAATAAACTGGTAACACTTAAAACATTTAATTTAAAAAGGAACAAAATGAGGGGGTTCATTTTGCCATAGAAATTATGTTTAGTGCTGTAGAAAGAAAAATTAGGGCACATTTTGAGTGACTTCTCAAATCCTCTTCTATTTCATTAAAAAATTCTGACGTGCAGACTGAAACATGCACTTTCAATACCAGCAGCAGACTTCCAGTTAACTCCCTGGTGAGCAGTAGCTTTACCACAGTGATCTAATGAGCAACTAGAGTGCTAACATTCTGAATTTATGGCAAATGTGTGACACATCTGAATGTCTTCTTTATGGATTCAAAGTAAAAACTGAAAGCATTTCCTACTGACGAGACTGTAGTAAATGAGGAAATTAGGAAACTTCATAACAAATAAGTCTCCCAAGATGGCCACCAGTGAAAAAGGAGCCCAAATGTAGCACAAATATCACCCAGATGTAGCCCACGTATAGCCCAATGACAGAAGTGTGGAAAATTCCAGAACCAGTTTGGGCACTTTTAGAAATCAGTTGGTAAGGGTTAATATGTCTAACCAATAGAAATGTGTTTTATAATTTGAAATAATGTAGGAAGGAATGTGATTTGTTACTTACATGTATTTGTGTGGAGAAAGAGAGGGAAACTTTGCCATTACTGGTTTTGCCTTGCTGAGAGCAGTGCATTAAATTTATTGTGTGCATAAGAAAATCTTTTCTGAGTTTCTGATATTTTATATTCTACAAATCAATTTGGAAGGCGAGTTATAAATTTGTGAGGTGTATTATGTGTAAGCTTTATTTTTCAAGTTAAATAATTAATCAAGAACTTTGATGTTTGAAATATATTATTAAATGTAGAGATGTTTATTGTAGTTTGTTTTATTGTAGTTAAATGTTTGAAATAGATTCTGTATAGTATTATGTGTATATTGGAATATGGATTAGTGATTATGGTAGTTTGTTTTAGTATGTGGATATGTATATTTGTAGTATACCGCATAATTTTAGCTGTTGCTTTAAATTTGGAGGTGGAGTCTGTCAAATTTTAAGGTGTGCATGGACTTCTGTCTCAAGTATGTTTCTACTTGTATATGTATTTTCATATGTCTTATACATTTGGAGGTGCATGATTTATAACAAAGAGGTGTTGTTGCTTTTTATGTGGTAGGCTCAAGACTGAGTACTAGTAGAATGGTGAAGATGCAGCACAAAAGTGTGGTGTAAAAGATGGTGACATAAGGTGTTATTAATTAGGCTTCTTTTTTTAAAGTTTCTAGAGCGGTACAGTTGAAGTATGCCGCATCATTTTTGATGTTTGCTTGAAATTGGAAGTTTGTTCTATGTTTTTTTTAGGTTTGGATAGTGTTATGGTACAGACATATTCATGTATTGTTTTAGTAATATGGTGAGACTTTTACTAAATATATGTGAAGGGTTCCTACTTTCTATTTGGGTAGGTGTAATATAAGTAGTTGTAGAATGGTTAAGCAGTAGCCCGAAAGTGAGGTTTGACATGTTTGTAGAGATGTTATTTATTAGAGTAATTTGTATGATGTGAAAAAAGTTATATTTCATATTCACTGAAAAAACCATAGGTTTTAGGGACAGTTATAGTTAGTTGGACATTTCACTCGTACAAAACCATAGAAATTCCCCCGTTATAGTTAGTTCAGCTAACTATAACTCGCGCCCCGCAATGCACTGCTGATGACGTCACATATTACATCACTCATGACATGGTCAGTGACATCACTGATGACATCTCAAATGACATCACTGATGACATCACTGATGACATCATCCAGTGACTGTGTGTTTCTGTAAAGTTTAAATATGTTTAATATATATAGGGAAAGGCGTATTGAAGAATGAGTGGGTGTATAAGTGTCTGAATGGATGATTTAGTACGTGAGTGACTGACTCTACAAGTGAGTGATTAAATGTATCTTACTGAATGCATGGGTTAGTGACTAAACTGTGTGAATGTCTGTATCCGTCTGTCTGTTGGTTTGTAAGTGGCTGCTTGGCTTTCTGAATAGCTACATGAGTGTCTACATGGGTTATTGATTGATTGTCTGAGTATCTGTATGGGTGCCTGAGTGTTTGTGTGGGTGGGGTGTGTGTGACTCTGTGCATAGATGTGTGAGTTGGTGATTCACTGGGTGCATGGTTTCAAGAGTGCATCTGTGATGGACTGTATGGGTGGGTGAGTGTGTGTATGGGTGTGTTAGTGATTGAATGTATATCTCAGTGGTACATGTGTGAGTAACTACATATGTGAAAGGCAGTATATATGTGTGTTGGAGTATATAAATGGCTATAAGTGAGAGTGTGTGATTGTGAGAGTGGCTGTATGGATGAGTGTGTACTTGTATCAGTGATTGTATAAGAGAGTAAGAATGTGCTAGTATTTGTATGAGTAAGTGAGCTGGTGTGTGTATAACTGTATAGGTGAGTAAATGGGTGTGTGATTAAGTTTTTTGCATGACTGACTAGGTGTGTGAGTACCTCTATGGATGAGTGGCGGTGTGTGAGTGTTTATATAGGTGTATGAGTGCATATGATAGTCCTGTACTGAGTGACTAAGTATGAGTGACTGTACGGGTGAGTGAGTGGATGTGTGTGTAGACCTAAGAATCAGTGAGTGGGTATGTAGTTTTTGGTGTTGGAGTGTCAATGGTTTTGAGAATGGCAGTCTGTAATTTAGAGTGGGTGTATCAAAAGTTATATTAGGGTGTGAGAAGATGCATGAAATTATCACATGGATGATGTCATCAGTGATGTCATCAGTGATGTCACTGACCATGTCATGAGTGATGTAATATGTGACGTCATCAGCAGTGCATTGCGAGGGCGCGAGTTATAGTTAGCTGAACTAACTATAACGGGGGAATTTCTATGGTTTTGTACGAGTGAAATGTCCAACTAACTATAACTGTCCCTAAAACCTATGGTTTTTTCAGTGAATTTCAAAGGTTTTTTAAATGCTAATTTCTAACTATAACGTGTCTGAAACCTATGGTTTTTTCAGTGAATTTCAAAGGTTTTTTAAATGCTAATTTCTAACTATAACGTGCCTGAAACCTATGATTTTTAAGTGAATTTCAAAGGTTTTTTAAATGCTAGTTTCTAACTATGCCTACAGAGGTAGGACATGTGAAGAAAGAAGAAAAAACGCACAGAAAGAAGCAAAAGATGTGCAGAAAGAACCAACAGAGGAGCAGAAAGAGGCCTTGTTGCAAAATCATCCTGTGCCCACAACTTTTTCAGACGGGTACTGGTGGTAACTGACTCTGACTAACCAGAGCCAGTGCTATGCTAAAAGACACTTAGAATACAGTGAAAACACCTACATACACTAGGGAACACTATGCGTTGGGGTACCCCTGTGATTAGCATGACCTCCTCTGCAAGTCCCTAGTACATAATAGGGCAGGGGGATTAAAACTACCTCTTAAAACGCGCTACAGGGCGCGTTTGCACAGTGGTGAAGGGAGGGGGGCCTGAGGTGACATGTGTGCAAACGCACCCCGTGGCGCGTTTTAAGTTGCGGGATTAAGTCCCCTTGAATTCTGAGGGTCCCTGGGGCCCAACTAGCCCCCAGGTACCTACAGTTAGGACCACAGAGCTGAGTTGCAGAGAGGCGTTCCGAGGCCACGCACCTTTTTCACCTCTCTGCAACGCAACTCTGTTGTGCTTACTGAAGGTACCTGGTGGGCTAGTTGGCCCCCAGGGTCCCTCAGGATTCAAAGGGAATTAATTCCCCAACTTAAAACGCACCACAGGGCGTGTTTGCGCACATGTCACCTGAGGCCCCGCCCCTCCCTTCACCACTGTGCAAACGCGCCCCGTGGTGCGTTTTAAGTTGGGGGATTAGGTCACCTTGAATCCTGAGGGTCCCTGGGGCCCAACTAGCCCACTAGGTACTTCCAGTAAGCACCACAGGCCTGCGTTGCAACGCCTGTAACAAATTGTGCAGTTGTGTTTAGGTAGTGAAGAGGGTTGTGCTGGGGGTAGTGTTTTAGGGTTTAGGGTAGTGCAGTGGTGTTTGTGTAGTGTAGGGGGTTATGCTGGGGGTAGATTTAGGGTTTAGGGTAGTGCAGTGGTGTTTGGGTAGTGTAGGGAGTCGTGCTGGGGGAGTGTTTTAGGGTTTAGGGTAGTGCAGTGGTGTTTGGGTAGTGTAGGGGGTCGTGCTGGGGGTAGTGTTTTAGGGTTTAGGGTAGTGCAGTGGTGTTTGGGTAGTGTAGGGGGTCGTGCTGGGGTAGTGATTTAGGGTAGTGCAGTGGTGTTTGGGTAGTGTAGGGGGTACTGATGGGGGTAGTGTTTTAGGGTTTAGGTTAGTGCAGTGGTGTTTGGGTAGTGTAGGGGTACTGCTGGGGGTAGTGTTTTAGGGTAGTGCAGTGGTGTTTATGTAGTGTAGGGGGTAGTGTTTTAGGGTTTAGGGTAGTGCAGTGGTGTTTGTGTAGTGTAGGAGGTCTTGTTTTTGGGTTTAGGGTAGTGCAGTGGTCTTTGGGTAGTGTAGGGAGTCGTGCGGGGTAGTGTTTTAGGGTTTAGGGTAGTGTAGGGGGTCATGCGGGGGGTAGTGTTTTAGGGATTAGGGTAGTGCATTGGTGTTTGGGTAGTGTAGGGGGTCATGCGGGGGGTAGTGTTTTAGGGTTTAGGGCAGTGCAGTGGTGTTTGGGTAGTGTAGGGGGTCATGCTGGGGGAGTGTTTTAGGGTTTAGGGCAGTGCAGTGGTGTTCGGGTAGTGTAGGGGGTCGGGCTGGGGGGAGTGTTTTAGGGTTTAGGGCAGTGCAGTGGTGTTAGGGTAGTGTAGGGGGTCATGCTGGGGGTAGTGTTTGAGGGTTTAGGGCAGTGCAGTCGTGTTCGGGTAGTGTAGGGGGTTGTGCTGGGGGTAGTATTTTAGGGTTTAGGGCAGTGCAGTGGTGTTTGGGCAGTGTAGGGGGTAATGCTGGGGGTGGTGTTTTAGGGTTTAGGGCAGTGCAGTGGTGTTCGGGCAGTGTAGGGGGTCGTGCTGGGGGTGGTGTTTCAGGGTTTAGGGCAGTGCAGTGGTGTTCGGGCAGTGTAGGGGGTGGTGTTTCAGGGTTTAGGGCAGTGCAGTGGTGTTCGGGCATTGTAGGGGATTGTGCAGGGGGTGGTGTTTCAGGGTTTAGGGCAGTGGTGTTCGGGCAGTGTAGGGGGTCGTGCTGGGGGTGGTGTTTCAGGGTTTGGGGCAGTGCAGTGGTGTTCGAGCAGTAAAGGGGGTTGTGCTGGGGTGGTGTTTCAGGGTTTAGGGCAGTGCAGTGGTGTTCGGGCAGTGTAGGGGCGGTGCAGGGGTGGTGTTTCAGGGTTTAGGGCAGTGCAGTGGTGTTCGGGCAGTGTAGGGGGTGCTGCAGGGGGTGATGTTTCAGGGTTTAGGGCAGTGCAGTGGTGTTCGGGCAGTGTAGGGGGTCATGCAGGGGGTGGTGTTTCAGGGTTTAGGGCAGGGCAGTGGTGTTCGGGCAGTGTAGGGGGTCGTGCTGGGGCTGGTGTTTCAGGGTTTAGGGCAGTATAGTGGTGTTCGGGCAGTGTAGGGGGTCGTGCTGGGGCTGGTGTTTCAGGGTTTAGGGCAGTGCAGTGGTGTTCGGGCAGTGTAGGGGGTCAAGCTGGGGCTGGTGTTTCAGGGTTTAGGGCAGTGCAGTGGTGTTCGGGTAGTGTAGGGGGTCGTGCTGGGGGTGGTGTTTCAGGGTTTAGGGCAGTGCAGTGGTGTTTGGGCAGTGTAGGGGGTCATGCTGGGGCTAGTGTTTCAGGATTTAGGGCAGAGCAATGGTGTTCAGGCAGTGTAGGGGGTTTTGCTGGAGGTGGTGTTTCAGGGTTTAGTGCAGTGGTGTTCGTGCAGTGTAGGGGGTGGTGGTTTAGGGCAGTGGTGTTCAGGCAGTGTAGGGGGTCTTGCTGGGGTTGATGTTTCAGGGTTTAGGGCAGTGCAGTGGTGTTCCGGCAGTGTAGGAGGTCGTGCAGGGGGTGGTGTTTCAGGGTTTAGGGCAGTGCAGTGGTGTTCGGGCAGTGTAGGGGGTCATGCTGGGGGTGGTGTTTCAGGGTTTAGGGCAGTGCAGTGGTGTTCGGGCAGTGTAGGGTGTCGTGCTGAGGGGTGGTGTTTCAGGGTTTAGGGCAGTGCAGTGGTGTTCGGGCAGTGTAGGGGGTCGTGCAGGGGGTGGTGTTTCAGGGTTTAGGGCAGTGCAGTGGTGTTTGGGCAGTGTAAGGGGTCGTGCAGGGGGTGGTGTTTCAGGGTTTAGGGCAGTGCAATGGTGTTCGGCCAGTGTAGGTGGTCTTGCTGGGGGTGGTGTTTCAGGCTTTAGTGCAGTGGTGTTCGGGCAGTGTAGGGGGTCTTGCTAGGGGTGGTGTTTCAGGGTTTAGGGCAGTGCAGTGGTGTTCGGGCAGTGTAGGGGGTCTTGCTGGGGCTGGTGTTTCAGGGTTTAGGGCAGTGCAGTGGTGTTCGGGCAGTGTAGGGGTCGTGCTGGGGCTGGTGTTTGAGGGTTTAGGGTAGTGCAGTGGTGTTCGGGCAGTGTAGGGGGTCGTGCTGGGGCTGGTGTTTCAGGGTTTAGGGCAGTGCAGTGGTTTTCGGGCAGTGTAGGCGGTCGTGCTGGGGCTGGTGTTTCAGGGTTTAGGGCAGTGCAGTGGTGTTCGGGCAGTGTACGGGGTTGTGCTGGGGCTGGTGTTTCAGGGTTTAGGGCAGTGCAGTGGTGTTCGGGCAGTGTAGGGGGTCGTGCTGGGGGTGGTGTTTCAGGGTTTAGGGCAGTGCAGTGGTGTTCGGGCAGTGTAGGGGGTCATGCTGGGGGTGGTGTTTCAGGGTTTAGGGCAGTGCAGTGGTGTTCGGGCAGTGTAGGGGTCTTGCTGGGGGTGGTGTTTCAGGGTTTAGGGCAGTGGTGTTCGGGCAGTGTAGGGGGTCTTGCTGGGGGTGGTGTCTCAGGGTTTAGGGAAGTGCAGTGGTGTTCGGGCAGTGTAGGGGGTCTTGCTGGGGGTAGTGTTTCAGGGTTTAGGGCAGTGCAGTGGTGTTTGTGCAGTGTAGGGGGTCGTGCTGGGGATGGTGTTTCAGGGTTTAGGGCAGTGCAATAGTGTTCTGGCAGTGTAGGGGGTGGTGTTTCAGGGTTTAGGGCAGTGCAGTGGTGTTCGGGCAGTGTAGGGGGTCGTGCTGGGGGTGGTGTTTCAGGGTTTAGGGCAGTGCAGTGGTGTTCGGGCAGTGTAGGGGGTCGTGCTGGGGGTGGTGTTTCAGGGTTTAGGGCAGTGGTGTTCGGGCAGTGTAGGGGGTCTTGCTGGGGGTGATGTTTCAGGGTTTAGGGCAGTGCAGTGGTGTTCGGGCAGTGTAGGAGGTCTTGCTGGGGGTAGTGTTTCAGGGTTTAGGGCAGTGCAGTGGTGTTCGGGCAGTGTAGGGGTCATGCTGGGGGTGGTGTCTCAGGGTTTAGGGCAGTGCAGTGGTGTTCAGGCAGTGTTAGGGGTCGTGCAGGGGCTGGTGTTTCAGGGTTTAGGGCAGTGCAGTGGTGTTCGGGCAGTGTAGGGGGTCGTGCTGGGGGTAGTGTTTTAGAGTTTAGGGTAGTGCAGTGGTGTTTGTGTAGTGTAGGGGGTCACGTTTTAGGGTAGTGCAGTGGTGTTTGGGTAGTGTAGGGGGTCGTGCTGGGGGTAGTGTTTTAGGATTTAGGTTAGTGCAGTGGTGTTTGGGTAGTGTAGGGGGTCGTGCTGGGGGTAGTGTTTTAGGGTTTAAGGTAGTGCAGTGGTGTTTGTGTAGTGTAGGGGGTCGTGCTGGGGGTAGTGTTTTAGGGTTTAGGGTAGTGCAGTGGTGCTTGTGTAGTGTAGGGGGTCGTGCTGGGGGTAGTGTTTTAGGGTTTAGGGTAGTGCAGTGGTGTTTGTGTAGTGTAGGGGGTCATGTTTTAGGGTAGTGCAGTGGTGTTTGGGTAGTGTAGGGGGTCGTGCTGGGGGTAGTGTTTTAGGATTTAGGTTAGTGCAGTGGTGTTGGGGTAGTGTTTTAGGGTTTAGGGTAGTGCAGTGGTGTTTGTGTAGTGTAGGGGGTCATGCTGGGGGTAGTGTTTTAGGGTTTAGGATAGTGCAGTGGTGCTTGTGTAGTGTAGGGGGTCGTGCTGGGGTAGTGTTTTAGGGTTTAGGGTAGTGCAGTGGTGTTTTTGTAGTGTAGGGGGGTCATGTTTTAAGATGCAACGCTCCAATACCTGACCAGTCTGCACTACATAAAACTGCAAAAAAACTAAAAATAAAAAGTGTTTTGCATACTTTTGTCATTGGGCTATATGAGGGCTACATCTCGGTAATATTTGTGCTACATTTGGGCTCTTTTTTCACTGGTGGCCATCTTGGAAGACTTCTTTGTTATGAAGTTTCCTAATTTCCTCATTTACTGCAGTCTCCTCAGTAGGAAATGCTTTCAGTTTTTTACTTTGATTCCATCAAGAAGGCATTCAGATGTGTCACACATTTGCCATAAATTCAGAATGTTATTACTCTAGTTGTTCATTAGATCACTGTAGTAAAGCTACTGCTCACCAAGGAGTTAACTGGAAGTCTACTGCTGGTATTGAAAGTGATTGTTTCAGTCTGCATGTCAGAATTTTCTAATGAAATAGAAGAGGATTTGAGATCTCACTTAAAACATGCACTAAATTTTCTTTTTGCAGCACTAACCATAATTTCTATGGCAAAATGAACCCCCTCATTTTGTTCCTTTTTAAATTAAATGTTTTAAGTGTTACCAGTTTATTCCAATCAAGATGGCTTCAGGTGTGCCATACTTTTGTCATAAGTAAGGCTGTTAGCACTCTAGTTGTTCTTTAGAACACTCTGGGAAGCTGCAGTAGAACACAAAGGCATCAACTGACAGGCTGCTCCTGTTGAAATATAACAGGAAGATATTTGAGATCTCACTTAAAACATGTCCTAATTTTTCTTTCTACAGCACTAACCATAATTTCTATGGCAAAATGAACCCCCTCATTTTGTTCCTTTTTAAATTAAATGTTTTAAGTGTTACCAGTTTATTCCAATCAAGATGGCTTCAGGTGTGCCATACTTTTGTCATAAGTAAGGCTGTTAGCACTCTAGTTGTTCTTTAGAACACTCTGGGAAGCTGCAGTAGAACACAAAGGAATCAACTGACAGTCTCTGCCCTTGTTGGATGTACATGTTTTACTGAGAATGTCAGACTTCATTCTCACATGACTGAGAAAGATAATGTGAATTTACAGAAAATATGCTCTCATTTTAGCTTCTGGGGCACCTTCCAAAACTGTATGGGACAAGCATGTGAAAATAGTTTTCTCTCAAACATGATTCATGATATCCCAGCAGAAGGTTTTTCACAGGGTAAAATCACCTTAGAACACACCACAATTCCTGAAATTAGTATGGTACCATCAACAAATGAATTCTAATGTAACTAAAGTCTGTTATCACCCTTTATAGTACTCCTTTTGGTAACCCTCAAAATCTTCGATTCACTACAATGCATTTCAAAGGGGTACTATCATTTATATTGGTCCCAAGATGGCTGCCAGCAATTCCAGGATGAAGTGCTGACAGCCAATCAGATCTCACGATGACATGTGTGGTTAGGCTCCGCCCAGATTTTGATTTTCTCAGCAACTACTGAACGGATTTACACCATTTAACAAAAAGGGTTCTTTTTGAACCAAGAACTACCTCTTTGCCAAATTTGGTGTAATTCCGTTCAGCAGTTCGGGCTGTAGCCGTGTCTAAAGTTTCCTATGGGAAAATGAATGGGGAAAACACGTTTTGGGACCCCCCTTTTTCTCGGCCCCCGCTTGACGAATCACCCTGAGACTTTCAGGGTAGGAGCGGACCGGAGCGGGCCATAAAGTTTGAAAATTTCGCGAAGATTCGTCAACCGACGCAAGAGTTATTTCAAATAGAATGTCGCGGATTTCCTATGGAAAATAGGTCCTAACTATAACTATCTACTGGCGACCGCCAGTAGATAATATACCGCATAATTTTCAGTGTCTGTTTGAAAATTGAAGTGTACTCTGTGAAGTTTTGAGCTGTGCATGGTGTTGTGACTGAGATATGTGTCTACTTGCTCATACACTTATAGAATCACCCAGGCACTAACTTTGCACTCCTGTAATCACTCAGGCGGTACCTTAGTACTTCTGTAATCACCCAGGCAGTACTCATGCACTTTTAAAATCACCCACTCACTTTTTATGTATTCCAGTAATCCCCCAGATATTACCCCTGCAGTCATGCAGGATGTACCTATGTAGTCATATAATAACCCACACACTATCCTTGCAGTTATAGAATCACCCAGGCCCTTCTGTTGCATTCATCTATTCACCTAGGTATTACTCAAAAACTCATCTATTCCTTCAGGTGCTATTTATACATTTATCTATGCACTCAACGTGTATGTTTGCACTCATGCAATTAGCCAGTCACTATCCATCTTTTCCTGCAATTAGCCAGTGACTACCCTTCAACTCATTCAATCACCCAAGCACTACCCATGGAGTTTTGGAATCACTCTGGCAGATCTATTACATGTCTCAGTTTCTAAGTTTTACTATATTCCAGAAATATTGTATACCTATTTGTTTTAGATTTGAAAAGGTAGAGACGTATGTATGCACGCTTTTAACAATATGGAGAGATTTATGGTTGAATCATGTAATAGTGTGCTGCTTTATATTTGGCTAGGCCCAACACTCATGCAGTTATAAAAACACTCAAGTACTACCCATGCAGTCTTCGAATGATCCAGGCACTACATGTGCACTACTGTAATCGCTCAGGCATTACTGCTGCACTCATGCAATCACCTAGGCACTACCTATGCACTCATGCAATCACCAAGGTATTACTCATGCACTCTTTCAATCATGTAGTCAGTACTCATGCACTTATATAATCACCCAGGCACTACCTATGCACTCATGCAATCACCCAGGTATTACTCATGCACTCTTTCAATGACCCAGCCACTACTCATGCACTTATATAATCACCCAGGCACTACCGTTGCACTCCTTCAATCACTGAGGCACTACCCTTGTACTTATGTAATCACTCAGCCAGTAGTCATGCTGTTATGAAATCACCCAGGCACTACCTTTGCACTACTTTATTCACTCAGGCTCTACCTCAGTAGTCCTGCAATCACCCAAGAAGTACCCATGCAGTTATAAAACCACCCAGCCACTTCCTATGTAGTCATGTAAATTCCCAGATATTATCCCTGCAGTCATGCAATCACCCAGGTGTTACCTATGTACTCCTTTAATATCCCAGACGTTACTGCTGTACTCATGCAATCACCAATGCATTAGCTAAACAGTGCTTCATATCACCCACGCACTATCCTTGCAGTCTTTCAATCATGCACACACTACTCTTGTACTTATGTAATCACTCAGCTACTACTCATGTACTTATAAAGTCACCCATGCACTATCTTGGCAGTCATGTAATCACTTAGGCAGTACCTTAGTACTTCTGTAATCACCCAGGCAGTACTCATGGACTTATAAAATCACTCACTCACTTTTTATGTATTCCAGGAATCTCCCAGATATTACCCCTGCAGTCATGCAATCACCCAGGCACTAGTTATGTACTACCTGTCTGACATCTCAAATGACATCACTGATGACATCATGCACATCATCTCTGACGAACCCATTCACACCCCTATAGAATCTTTTATACACCCACTGCCACTCCCACACAACCATTCACAAACTGATTCACAGAGCCGTACCAGTACTTACACACCCATTCACTGATTCATAGATCTACACACATCCACTCGCTCACCCATACAGCCACCCATACAGCCACTCACTCACTAATACAGCCATTGACATATCCACTCATACACCCATACAAATACTCACATACTGAGTGAGTCACCCATAGCACTACTACTCACACACCTAGACCGCACCCATACAATCACAGCCACTTACTCACCCAAACAGTTACACACACACCCACTTACTCATACAAATAGAAACACGTAGTCACTCACCTATACAGTCACTGATAGAAGCATGCAGTCATCCATATAGCTGCTCTCATATTCACTCACTCACGCATACAGTCACTCCTATACCCACTCACTTACCTATACTGCCTTTCATCTACTCAGCTACTCGCCCATACTGACAAAAGCACTCAATCACCAACACAGCCATACACTCACTCACCCATACAGCTTCTCACACATGCACTCACTACCCCATACAGCCACTGACTCACCCACTCACTCATCCATACAGGCAGTCACCCACTTCCTCACCCACACACACAGACAGCCAGACAACCATAGAGATAGTCAACCAATCAATCACCCATATAGCCATTCACATACCCACTAACACACTCATACACCCACTTAGACATCAACTGAGAGATGCACACATTCACACAACCAGTCACTTACCCATACATTCACTGAGACACCTAATCGCTGACTTATACAGTCAGTCATGCACCCACTCAGTTATCCATACAGTCACTAATACACCCACTGATCACCAATACACCTAGGTATATATTACCTACTGGCGGTCGCCAGTAGATAGTTATAGTTAGGACCTATTTTCCCATAGGAAAAGCATTTTTTGTTTTCGCAATAACTTTGGCGTCGTTTGACGAATCATCGCGAAAATTTCAAAACTAGTGATCAGCTCCGGTCAGCTCCTGTCTTGAAAGTTTCGGGGTGATTCGTCAAGCGGGGGCCGAGAAAAAAGGGGGGTCCCAAAACGTGTTTTCTCAATGTTATTTTCCATAGGAAACTTTAGACACGGCTACAGCCCGAACTGCTGAACGGAATTACACCAAATTTTGCAAAAAGGTAGCCTTTGGTTCAGAAAGAGTCATTTTTGTTAAATGGTGTAAATCCGTTCAGTAGTTCCTGAGAAATTCAAAAAATAGAGGTCGGAAAATCAATTTCCCATAGGAAACTTTAGCCAAGGCTACAGCCCGAACTGCTGAACGGAATTACACCAAATTTTGCAAAAAGGTGTAGTGCTTGGTTCAGAAAGCGTCCTTTTTTTTAAATGGTGTAAATCCGTTCAGTAGTTGCTGAGAAATTCAAAAAATAAAAGTTTTGATATTTATGGCCGAGGAGGGTTCGCGAACCCTCCCGACCACGAGCTTTATTCTAATTGGCTGCCAACACTCCAAACCAGGAAGTGTTGGCAGCCATCTTGTGACTCGGTAGAACCGAGTCCCAAGAAATCAGAATAAAAAACGCGAAAAAAAGGAAAAGGGAGCAGGGTAGAAACACCCTGACCCCCCAGGCCTGCTCAGGGGGTCCCACAAGGACCCCCAGGGCCAAAAAAAGCATTAAAAAAAAAAAAAATCGGTCGAAATTCGCTGAAATTTTTTAAAAAATGAAGCGCGGGCTCCCGCCCTTCATTTAATTGAGGCCCCGGGGTGGGCCAGGTCCTGGGGGCTTTGCCAAAAAATATATGCAGGGGCCCGCGGGGGCCCCCACAGCCCCGGGACTTGCTTTAAATAATGTGCGGGAGGGCACTCGGCCCTCCTGCAGCCCCAGGGACCGCCACCCCCTGGGGCTTGCTTTAAATAATGTGCGGGAGGGCACTTGGCCCTCCCGCAGCCCCGGGGACCACCACTCCCCGGGGCTTGCTTAAAATAATGTGCGGGAGGGTACTCAGCCCTCCCGCAGCCCCGGGGACCGCCACCCCCGGGGCTTTTATTAAAAAATAAATAAACCTGTGTGGGGGGCTCGAGCCCCCCACACGCCCCGGGACCGCCACCTCCCCGGGCACTAATTATGTAAATTCACCTAAAATATACTTATGCCAGGAAATGGGCAGTTGCCCAGGCCCCAGCATTATACAAAAATCATGTAGGATGGGATAAGGACTCACCTCACCACAAAATACAGCAAAAAAAATCAACCTACTGCACAAAGGCAGTACCCAATAAAGCAAGAAGCAAAAAACAGGTCAGGGAGATCTTAGATCAACTTGAATACCAAGGGGTGATTGAAACATGCACCTCCTCAATGAACAATCCTTTGTTTCCTGTATCCAAACCAGACAATACATATTGTCTAGTTTTGGATTACAGACACTTGAACACTTGTTCCAAAACATTTGCAGTGCAAAATGCACATAGTACAGCATTAATGAATAACATTGTGCGTAAAAAATATAAAACCACATTGGACATTTCAAATGGTTTCTTTTGTCAAAATATAGCACCTGAAAGCAGGTACTTAACAGCTTTCTCAATAATGGGGACCCAGGGTCAATTTTGTAGACTCCCACAAGGGTTTAAAAACAGCCCGGGGTTATTTTCAGCAAGGGTAACAGAGTTACTACAAATTTATGATAATGAGGCATTGTCATATGTCGATGACATCTATCTGACAGACGATGACCTAGATAGGCACTTGAACAGGGTGAGTACCATTATATTGGACTTCGCCTCTGAAGGCTATAAATTAAACTTTAAAAAATCCAGAATTGCCCATCTCAATGTCCTTTTCCTAGGATATGAACTTTCAACTGAAGGCAAGAGCCTGGCAGCTAACTTTTTAGAAAAGTGCGCGCTGCTCCAACCTCCAAAAACGCTGAAAAATGTACAATCCATCTTGGGTTTCCTAAATTTTGGAAGAACTTACATTCTAAATTACGCAGAAAGGGTTAAACCTCTACGAATTAATCAAACCTGATTTTTCAACAAAACATTGGACACAAGAACACACAGAAATCCTGCGTTCACTCCAAGCTAACATGTTAGCAACAAATCACTTACAAACATGCGTAAATAAGCGCAATTTATTGATCCGAATAATTTCGGGTCAATGCGGATTCACCTATTTAACATTTAATGAGGGTGAAAAAGTACCAATAGCATACAAATCACATTTGTATACACAAGCAGAAATGCGCTTCACTTCAACAGAAAAAATATTGACAGCAGTTCAAACTGCTGTAGCAAAAGAGCTCTAGCTCAAGGGAAACGCATTATTGTCGTAACTCCAGTACCAGCCTTACAGGCGGTCACAAAAGCGAGCATTCCAAATGCAAAGGCTTTACATCCTAGATGGATACAATGGGTTAATTCTCTTGCTGCAACAGATGTTGAATATGTTTTTGATCCTGATTTAAAAACACAAGCGTTCCTGCAATATGAACATGAATGTCCTCTGCCCACTGAAATTTTGCCTCTAGATCAGTACGAATTTATAATTTATACTGACGGATCAGCACAACCCGCTACAGGGAGTAAGCAAGGGTAGATGGCGCCGAAGGCTTTGCGGGAGCGGTCCCGAAAGCTGCTTGAGCGCTGGCAGTCGGCTCCACGCCGTTCGAGGTCCCGGTCGTGAGGGAGGTCGAGGGACTGGTCGCGGAGCCATCACCACTCGTCCAAGTCATCAAAGTCTTCGCACTCTGGGTCGGGTAAGTCGAAGCACAAAAAGAAGTCGAAGAAGCATCGTCGCTCTTCGACTTCTCCCCATCGGTCGGCTGACGCGACGAGGGATGCGTGCGGTGCCCCCCCCCCCGCGGCTCCGCGCGTGGAGCACGAAGAGTCTACTCCGAGTTCCCCCCCCCTTCCCGGGACCCGGAGCGACTCCCGCCCAACTTCGTAAATTTTACGAAGCAATGCATGTCATCTTCAGGTGACCCGAACCCACCGGCGCGCCTTCGGGCCCCGTGGACTCGTTGGGGGGGCCTACTCCACCGTCGCCGCAGGCCCCCAGTGAATTCAGGCCTGGACCGGTTAACCTTATTACACCTCCACCGGTGCTGCTTCCTCCGGCACCGCAACTGACGCCGGTCATGTCCCTGGCCGGCGTCGACCCCGGCCTCCATCCCGAGTTGAACCCGGAGCCGGACCGGTGTTGCCCGACGCCGAATGGGGTTTTTGTGCCCCTGTTCACTCATGTGGTCCCTTTTCGGCCAGATTGGCAACCTGAGGATGAGGAGAAGGACTGGGAGGGGTCAGGTGACCCTTTAACTGATCAGCTGGGATCTGAACAGGACTGGAGAGAGGAACTGGGGGATGCCAGTGGTCTTGATACTTCCCCTGACCTTGGCATGTTGTCTCCTCCTACCGTGGCTACGGAGGAGGGAGCGTCATACGCAGTGGTGTTGCATAGGGCGGCCGAGGCCCTCAACCTTCCTACGGTGGCGGTCAGGACTAACCTCCTGACAGAGGTGCTTCAACCGGCTGCGAGCTCTTCGGAGCCCCTGCTGCCGTTTAATGAGGCCCTTACCGACGTCCTTTTGGGCACGTGGTCCAGGCTCAACACGGGGGCTCCCGTGGATAGGATGATCGCCCGACGCTGGCTCCGGGCGACCCCACTTTCCTCTCACAACACCCCACCCCGGAGAGCTTGGTGGTCCAAGCCTCCACTTCCAAGAGCGCATTCCCTACCGCTCCCCCGGAAAGGGAATCCAAGAAGCTGGACCATCTTGGGAAGATGTTCTCTTCTGCCAGCTTAGGACTGCGGTCGTTAAACACTGCATGTCTCTTGGGCCGTTATTCCCACTCTGTGTGGGACTCGGTTGCCCAAGTGCTGCCTCAGTGTCCGGAGGAGGCCCGGAAAGTGCTCGCCCAGGCTATTGCCGCCGGGAGGGATGCGGCGAAGTTTACTATCCATTGTGGGCTGGATACCGCCGACACTCGGGGCAGGACAATTTCAACGTCGGTAGCCCTTCGTCGCTACGCCTGGATGAGATCGACTGGCTTTTCGGGGGATGTCCAGAACACCTTGATGGACATGCCCTTTGATGGCCGTCGCCTTTTTGGCAACAAAGCGGACAACGCTCTAGAGCGTTTCAAGGACTCATGGGCTACGGCCAAGTCCTTGGGCCTCTCCAGCCGCCCAGCGCAGTCTGCTTTTCGCCCCTTTCGTGGCTACGGAAGGGGTGCCCCGCCATGTCCCGCCCAGAGCCACTGGCCGCAGCAAGTTACCCAACCTTCGCGCGGCCGTGGACGTGGGAACCAATGCCGTGGTTCAGGGGGCCAGCGGGCGGGCCAGTCCACCAACCACCGCTCTGCAGCAGCCTCCAAACCTTCCTAGTCCGACTTTTCAGGCCCATCACACGCCAGTGGGCGGCAGGATACGCCATCACCTCCCCCATTGGCGCACCATCACGTCGGACAGGTGGGTTTTGCAAATAGTCCGAAGGGGCTACTCCCTCCCCTTCGAGGCTACCCCTCCAGCCATGCCACCTCAATACCTCCGCATGTCGGAGGATCACCTGGCAGTTCTCCAACAGGAAGTTTTGGCACTCTTGGCCAAGGGAGCAATCGAGCGCGTTCCTGTCCCAGAAGTAGGTCGTGGTTGCTATTCCCACTACTTTCTGGTACCCAAGAAGGACAAGGGCCTGCGTCATATCTTGGATCTCAGGGACGTCAACCGCTTCCTCCGGAAGGGAAGGAGCAGTTCAAAATGTTGACGCTCGCTCAGGTCTTGTCTGCCCTCGACCCTGGAGACTGGATGGTAGCGTTGGACTTGCAGGACGCTTATTTTCACAGCCCTGTCCTGCCGGCCCATCGGCGTTACCTGCAGTTCACGGTAGGCCACGAGCATTTTCAGTTTACCGTGCTCCCCTTTGGCCTTACCAGCACCCCTTGGGTGTTCACAAAAGTGATGGCGGTGGTCGCAGCTCATCTGCGCAGATCAGGGGTTCCAGTCTTCCCCTATCTCGACGACTGGCTGTTGAAGGCGGGCTCGCTCCAGACAGTCGTCTCCCACCTCCAGACTACGGCCAACCTCCTGCATTCGCTTGGGTTCTCCATCAATGTGCCGAAGTCACACCTGATTCCCTCTCAGAAGCTCCTCTTCATCGGAGCGGTTCTGGACACGACGCGGTTTCGGGTTTATCCTCCCGAACAGCGAGTCCGGGATATTTGGGCTATGATTCCGATCTTTCAGCCTCTATCCCGGGTTTTGGTCCGGATGACCCTGAGGCTGCTGGGCCTCATGGCCTCCTGCATCCTGCTGGTCGATCATGCCAGGTGGCATATGTGGGCTCTGCAGTGGGACCTGAAGTTCCAGTGGGCGCAGCATCAGGGGAATCTGTCCGATTGCATCCAGATCTCGGAGGGCACTGCTCGACAGTTGCAGTGGTGGCTCACGAACCAGGATTGGGTCAATGGCAGATCCCTCTCTCTTCCCCAACCAGAGCACACGGTGGTGACGGACGCATCCCTTCTGGGATGGGGCGGCCACATGGGAGAGGCGGAGATCAGAGGACTCTGGTCTCCGGCGGAGTCCGGGCTCCACATCAACCTTCTGGAGCTCCGGGCGATTCGTCTTGCACTCAAGGCATTCCTTCCCTCTGTCCGGGGAAGAGTAGTGCAGGTGTTCACGGACAACACCACCGCCATGTGGTACTGCAACAAACAGGGCGGGGTGGGGTTGTGGTCTCTGTCAGGAGGCCCTCCGCCTCTGGACATGGCTGGAACATCAGGGCATATCCCTGGTGGTTCAACACCTGGCGGGTTCCCTGAACGCCAGGGCGGATGAACTCAGCCGCAGGTGCATGATGGATCACGAATGGCGTCTTCACTCGGAGGTGGTGCGAGGTCTCTTTCAACAGTGGGTAGAGCCTTGGTTAGATCTATTCGCCACCGAAGAGAAAGCGCAATGTCAGCAATTCTGCGCATTGGATTTTCCAAGGCGGCACTCGCTAGGCGACGCTTTTCGTCGCGAGTGGAGTTGCGGTCTGTTGTACGCCTTTCCGCCTATACCACTTCTGCCCAGAGTGCTGAAGAAGATCAAGCGCGACCGGGCCCAAGTCATTCTTGTGGCTCCGGATTGGGCACGAAGAGTCTGGTATCCCGAGCTGCTCAACATGGCCATCGATCCTCCGACCCGTCTGCCTCATCGGGAGGATCTTCTGTCGCAGCAACAGGGGACGGTCCTCCACCCGAACCTGTCCAGCCTCCACCTCCTTGCGTGGAGATTGAGCAGCGGCAGCCGACGTCTTTTGACCTGCCTCCCGAAGTTTGCGATGTAATCTTGGCAGCCAAGCGTACCTCCACTAAGACGGTATATGCCTGCTGGTGGAACAAATTTGTGGCATGGTGCACAGCAAAGGCTGTGGATCCCCTCTCTGCCCCTCTTTCTGAGGTTCTCTTGTTTCTCCTTTCTTTGGCCCAGCAGGGCTCTGCTCTGGGCACTATCAAGGGCTATCTCTCGACCATCTTTGCCTTTCTTCGGCTTCCAGATCAGCCTTCTCTTTTCAAGTCCCTGGTTGTTAATCGTTTTTTGAAAGGCATAACTCATCTCTTTCCTCCTATTCCCTTCGTTATGCCTCAGTGGGACTTGAATCAAGTTTTAACCTATTTAATGTGTGCTCCCTTTGAGCTGCTACACAACTGTCCTTTGAGGCTTCTGACGCTTAAAACTGCATTCCTGGTAGCCATCACATCTGCCAGAAGAGTGAGTGAGCTCCAGGCCCTTTCATCCAAGCCTCCTTTCCTGTCTGTCCATCCGGACAAGGTGGTTCTCAGGACTCGTCCATCCTTCCTGCCCAAGGTTGTCACTGCCTTTCACATCGGGCAGACCATCACTTTGCCCACCTTCTTTCCGCCTCCGCATCCTTCGAAAGAGGAAGAGAGGCTCCACCGTCTGGATCCAAAACGTGCGCTTTCCTTTTATCTGGATCGCACCAAACAGTTCCGGGTGGATGACCAGCTCTTTGTTGGCTACGTGGGCGCCAAGAAAGGTCGGGCCGTACACAAGCGGACTATCTCCCGATGGGTCGTTTTGTGTATCAAAGCCTGTTATTCTTTGGCAAAGAAGGAGCCTCCAGTAGGGCTGCACACCCATTCCACCAGGGCGACGGCAGCAACTACTGCTTTGGGACGTGGAGTTCCTCTGAATGACATTTGTCAGGCAGCTACGTGGGCTTCGTTGCACACCTTTACCAAACACTACTGCCTTGACAATCAATCTATAACTAACATGTTTCTTTCAGATGAACAAGTTACTTGCCTTCGGTAACGATATATCTGTAAGAAACATTAGTTAGTTATAGATTCCTTACCGCCCCACCCATCCTCCCCGTTCTGCGAACTGATTTTTAGGGTTAAGGATATCCTTTCAGGGCCCTAGTTTTGTGCACCGGTGGTCAGTGTCTTCCATGGCTCTGCGTTTCTGGCGCGGAAAGTCGTGTACAGAACTGACGTCAGCGCGCGAGGGCGGCGTCTGAGTAGCTACCGCGAAGTCATCCCGGCGACCACGATGCCAACGACGGACGCGGAGCCGACCGATGCCAACGACGGACGCGGAGCCGACCAACGCCACCTTTCGACGCGCAGAGGTACTGCTGATGAAAAAACTTTCCGGATCCAGTCTGACGCCTGGGGGTAATTCTAAGGTAAGGAGTCTATAACTAACCTATGTTTCTTACAGATATATTGTTACCGAAGGTAAGTAACTTGTTCTTTAGGCTCTCTGAACTCAGAATTTAATAAAACATCTTTTAGTAAAGATGTTTTTTAAATTATGTGTTTGAAAATGCCACTTTTAGAGAGTAGGCATTTTCTTGTTTAACCTTTCTGTGTGCCTGGCCCTCCCTGGATAACTCGGAGCTGAGCTGAATGGGACTTGGCTGCATTTAGAGTATTGGGAGAAGTTTTCCTTACACCTGAATAGGGCCCTTCTCCCTTGCACAATCCTGTCTCCCCCCCCTGTGGTCATACTGCACCAGTGAGGACAGAACTGGTTTGGACTGGGCTCAGAGACCCTTGCACAAAGAACAAAGACAAAATGGGGTATAAGTAGTGGACCTTAAACCCCAGAACTTGAGGTCACTTCTGGACTCAAGAGGAACCTTTGCCAAGGAGAAGAGCTGAAGAGCTGTGAGGAGGAGTACTGCCCCTTTGCTGTGTGGGGTTGGCCTGCAGTTGCTGTTTCTGACAAGGATAGGACAAAGACTGGAACTTTGCTGTGAACCTGCTTGAGGAAGAATCTCCAGGGGCCTGAGTGTGATAGCCTCCTGTTCTGAAGTCTCAGGGACACAAAGACTTCACCCCTAGCTCCCCTGAACTCTACTGCTGAGAGGTCTGACCTGCCAAGAGGTGGCTATTCCAGTTTTGGGCCTCTGGAGGTTGTTCCTGCTATTGGGAGCTGTAAAAAACCTAAGAGAAGTAAGAAACCCTGTCTCCTATGTTGTCAGCGATGCCACTGTGATGCAGCGACCTGTACCGAGGACAGGGGCACCGCTCGTGAAGTGCACGACGTACCGCCTGGCCTGCAACGCAGCACCGACGCCTGCAGTTATCAGCATTTCCCGACACCAGCGCTCGCACCGCCTGCATCCTGTTATCGCGGCCACGAACTCGCCGACTTTGTACCGTCACCAGAACCGATGCCTCACCGCTGACGCAACCGTCTTCGCCTGACCTGGACTAGACACGTCGCCTCCTCGCGGACACAACGCCTCGCCTCCCCTGTGTTTAGCCGTGCATCGTCATAGACTTTGTTTCCAAGGTACTGTTTGTTTGTGGGTCCGTGTGACTTCGCGCCAACGCTGTGCTCCTCGAGGTCAGCGCCGTACTTTGGATTTATTGCTGTAACGACGTTTCAAAAGCCCCAGGTGGAGCCATTTGTTTTCTACAAGCTTTATTTTTACAATAACTGTTGTAAAGTCATATCTTATTACCTGTATGTTGCATTTTTGTCGTTTTGGTCTTGAGTTTAGATAAAGATACTTTATTTTTCTAAACTGGTGTGGTGTCCATTTGTGGTGTTATCAATGTATTACTGTGTGTTTTGAGTACAAATACTTTACACATTGCCTTTGGGATAAGCCTGTCTGCTCGTGCCAAGCAACCCAGGGGCTGAGCAGGGGTTATCGAAAGTGTGTATCCCCCTTACCCTGACTAGAAGCAAGGGTCCCTATTTGGGCAAAGGTACCTACCTCTGCCAACTAGAGACCCCCATTTCTAACAATGTCCCTCCCTAAACCCCTCCTTAAATTTCCTCAAAGTCCTCCAATTTAGTAAGCATTCACAATTTTCTACCCACTCTGCCTTATCCATCCAACATTTACTACTAAAACGTATAGCTTCATATGTGGAGATCTCTGCAACTCCACACAGAAAAAAGAGGAGGCGGTGGTATTGGCCCCAGGTTTGAGAATAACATTTTGTGGTACGTAAAGTAGTACTACTTTAGATTCTACAAAATGCAGTTTGTGAATATACCCAAAAGTTTAAATGCACAAGAATTATTCACAATAAAAATTAAACAAAAAAGTATAAAGAATGGAAAGAAAATAGCATCAAACTCTGTTTCCCAAACCTGAAAGAGACAGTGAGGTCACGGGCTCTTGAAACCAGCTATAAAATATTGCGACAAATAGCAGCGGCGCCTTGATTTGGTGGACGGGTAGCAGCTTCATGTTTTACTGTGCTTCAGTTCATGAAGTAAAAAATCAGCACAGCCCCAAACACAAAGAGGCAGATTTACTAATAATTCATGCAAATCAGTGCAGCAAGGCTAGTTGCTGTGATGCGATGCGTTGCGTGAATAGGAGAGAGCTGAAGAGCGCCATATTTCCAAAGATATGGTGCTATCAGCTCTCCCCCAGTGTGGGTGCACTTGTGGCTGACTAGCGCCAAAGCAGGCACCTTTGCACCATGCTGAAAGGGTGCCTGCATTACGGACAGGATTGTTTTTGTGCAGGAAGGGAAATAATGTTGAGAAATAAACATATTTCTCGTTGTTACACCTCTGTGTGGTAGGCGCACCAATTTCACACAATTCCAGCTTTACAAACCTTGGTAAATCTGGAATGGCATGAAATGCATGGGTGGATACATAGAACGCCCACACTCCACCCATGGAACGCCTACCACTAAGCGCAAGTTCTTGACAGTGCATGTTGCAAAGATTAAATCCAAAGCACTCTAAAGACACTGTCATGTTGCTTTCCTGCTCAAACTATCCAATGCGATTTAAAACATTCCTAAGGAAAAGAGTGATCTATCACTTTATAACTACTCCTCCCCTGCTTAAACCTCCTGAAAAGCTGTACGATCAGAGGCTCAAATCAGTAAACAGTGGAACTTCTGAAATATCAATAGCCTACCCCCCCCCCGACTCCCACCCCAAATCAATAAGGTTGGAAAGTATTGTAACAGAGCAGAAGTTGGTAGAGCTTCTGCTGCACCTGCTGACTTCATGTGGAGTTACAGAAAGGAGCTAATAACCTTATGTTCACTATTGAGGGGCAGCAGCAATTGTAAAGTACATACTCCCTCTTTACTGGAATTCTCCAGCAACATAATAAAGCTTAATTATTCTACTTACAATGAGCATACAAACACCACCATTCTTTAGGTGCAGATATTTGGGAGTGTATTTTCAGTGAATCAAGACAAAATAACATAACATGATAGAGGAATCATGAAATCATTGTTATTGGCTTCCGGACCCATTAAACATTTTAATTTAAAAAGCAGTTCAGGTAAAACAAACGTAAATCAGTGACGGCAATAATTTACCACAGTAATTGATAATAAGTCTACATAAAATATTTGTTTTCAAACCGTATGGGTGTTAAAAAGGGTAAATAAACACTATTTCCAACGCACAGGCAATGTTTTATAAAACAAAGGGCTTGTCATACTAAAATGTTATAGTGTACATATTATTCGAACATAGAAATGCAAAGATCTTTTGCTATAAACTTAATAAGCAATACAAAGTCAAGTTAATTTTCAGTTATTAATCATAATTGAATGAAGGTACAATAAACATTTAATGTTCTAGTTCATTCTTGCCTCTAAAGATGTAGGTATATACATGTTTTCAAACATCCCCATAAAAATAGGAAATCAATTTCTGCATAAATTCCAACGACACATCACAAATGTAGTCCAATGTAGATCTTGCGGCCTGCACCTTTACAAAGGCATAGTTAGACACTGACTGCATAATATCTGTGATGTACATTAAACTGGTTTCGCTTAAAACTGGAAATGTAACAGTTGTGTCAAGCAGAATCATCATCAATATCATCAACATGGGAAGAAAAACTGCTGTTAGGAGAAGGGTCACAATGTGTAGAGCAACTCTTTTTTTCTTTACGTTACTTTTCTTCTCTGCCTCTTCTTTCGAACAAATTTCAATTTTTGGAATGGTAAGTTTGTCAATTTCCCCAATTTCAGTTTTGGACCACTGATGATTGAAAACATGTTCTACACGTGGATACAGTTCGACCTGATTTACTGAAAGAAGTTTTTGCTTTCTCAAGCTTTTTACTCGGTGACGAATATCATTAATCCTCTCTAGAAAAATAAGTGGGGAATCCTCTTCTTGAATAGAGCTACAAAGGGACACCAGCTCAAGCTGTTCTTCTTGGATTTCCTTCATCTTCTCAATTTGAGTGTCATATTCTGCAACCATTCTTGTATTAATGTCATTCAGTGAAGCTAGCAAATCGTACTTTTTGGTCTCTATCGTTTCATTTATCTTTTTAAAATACTGTAGAGCTTCTTTCTTTTGCTCTTGTACCATGTTCATGCTTTCTGATTTTCGATCTTCCAGACGATCAATCAAGTCGCATATTTTGGTCCACTGTTTATCACTTAACAATTCCATAAGCTTATGAGGCGTGTCCTTTTCTTTAATATAGGCACTCTGGAGGTCATCAATAGGGTGACCCTGATGCTGTCCCACTGTAAGACAGTGCCCACAAACTAACTTTCGGTCCAAGAGACAATACACATTAAGTGGTTGTCGGCTGTGTTCTGGGCAAGTCAAAATGTCTTGGTCGTTTTCCTTACTGTATTTTTCAATTATGGACCGCAATGCAAAGTTGGCTGGCATTGCTCCAATACCTGCGGGAGGTAGTTCTGCAACACTTCTGCAGGTTGGACATTTTAGAGGTAATCGTATTGGTCTCCAAATAGAATAGTTACTTGACGACTGAACCACACTTTCTAGACAACTTCTACAAAAAGTGTGAGAGCACGGTAATACACGAGGGTCTTCATATAAATTATAGCAAATACAGCATGTCAATTCTTCTTCCAAGTTATTCATTTGCTGTTGGAGAAAAATAAGAAATGTTAGCAAATTTATTTGGTTATTAGCTAGCATTTTGTGATAAATTACTATGTGGCTGATAGATCTACTACCTTGTGATTTAGGCTCGTTAGGGGCATGGAAAGTGCACCATAAATAGCCATACAACACAATATAATACAATACCCAGAAAAACCTCCGCAAGGTCCAGAACTCCGCAGCCAGACTGGTCCTCGACCTCCCCCAGCACAGCCACATCACTCAATACCTCTGCGAACTCCACTTGCTCCCGGCAGACAGAAGAATAACCTTCAAACTCCTCACCCATGCTTGCAAGACACTCCACAACGCCGGACCAGCATACCTGAACAGCAGCCTCTCCTTCCACGCACTCAAAAGACACCTCCGCTCCGCCCAGATCACCCTGGCCACCATCCCACGGATCCGCAAGACCAGAACCGGAGGAGAGTCCCTCTCCTTCCTCGCTTCCAAGACCTGGAACACCCTACTTCTCCACCTCAGACTATCTCCCACGGTACCCCATTTCAGGAAGGGCCTCAAAACCTGGCTCTTCGAACGACCCCAGCACTTAGATTTATTTATTTATCTGCAGAGTTTTATATAGCGCTGGCTAAACCCGGAGGTATCGGAGCGCTTTACATGAGGATCAGCGAGTTATAGTTTACAAAATGACATCAGTTACAGGAGCAAGTATAAACATAGGAGAGAAACAGTGATTACACAATAACAAGAGTTAAATAGCGCCTAGCATAGCAAATACACACGTCTAAAGGGGAATGGAAGGTAGAGGGGGAAAGGTAAAAAGGGGGTAAGGGATGTAGATAGTGTCAGGCAGACTGGCAAGGAGGAAGATAATTAAAGGGGACAAAGACCGAAACCGCTAAATGAAGGACCCACGGTACCTCCTCCCAGCGCCTTGAGACACTCACAGGTGAGTAGTTGCGCTTTACCAACCCCTGATTGAGTGAATACTTTCAAACTAAAATTCTTCAAGTTAAGATAAATTATGGGAAGTTATCTTTGGATGGGTATATCTGTAGTTTCTGAACACAAACCTTTCTGGTTTGCCCTCATGCAGGAAGTATGATGTACATGCAGGAAATATTGGAATTACCTGCATATATACCATGAATTCCGCGTAGTCCTAGAAATGCAGCAACTTTTACATATCCTTATTTCGCTTAATTTCAGACTCTAACAAATAGCCATGTTTTCTCACAATTTCCCACACAGGGGTTCCAACAGCTGGCTCTGACTCAATATTCAGTGAACAGAATTCGATCTAGGACAACAACATTAAAACCAAAAGGTGCTATAAGTGGGAAGAAATATGTTGTATTAACCTAAGCACTTTCCTGCTGTTAACCTATGCAATTAACTAATTTGTGAAAATGGCTATCCTGTTCTCAAAACGGAACCAGCAAACAGCACTGAAATCTGTTGCATGGTAAGAAAGCGTTAGGGAAAAGTGCGTACCTACATCCCCCAATCTGTTCTCAGTATTTATACTTTGTTTTACTTCATACTTCTTCTGTTTTTGTCTACCCCCGCATGACCGTTACAGTATCCCATTCCTCAATCCTGCCACTGCTCCTCGTTACTATTTACCAACTCAACCCCTTTCTTCATATCCTAATTCCCCCAATCTGTGTCTGACACTTTTACCAGATCAGATTCACTCAATCCACTTCCAGCAGCTTCCTATACCACAGCTCTGCGTTTTGACGTGGCAGTGCTACTTCCCCCAGGAATGACACCGGACAGACCACACAAGTGGCCGATACAAAGAAGTATTTTCCTTCTGTTGAGGATACTCCAATATAAAAACTGTTCTAGGTATCACATGCATCTTTGAAAACTATTGTGGAATTAAAATATTAGGTGACGTCCATCAAAATTAATAACAGAATTACAGAAAACTTGGAAATGGACGTAAATTAAGTATATTCATTTAAAATATTCAGAAGTGTAATTTTTAGTGAACCGTGAAAGAGTGTAAAAGAAAAGTAAAACATTGTACTTTTCATTTAATTTCTGCATTGTATATGGAAAACTGTATCCATCTAAGGACAAATTATACATTATAAAGATAGGATAGGTTGCACACCCATGATTCACACAAACATGTTGTACCCAGTGTATAATCCCAAAAAAAAAGTACCTGTTGTACACGCATAACAGAATATTTTTAATGTAAGCAAAAATATATATATAATGCATGTATTGTTATAAATGCAGTGAATCGGTACCTTGGTTGTCTACAAAAGCAGTTGTGAGTATGGGAAGCAGTACTACTGGTGTACCCTCTTACCTACTCTTACATGTCTTTGAGAATTGGCCTTGAAACGTCTAACTCCCTATTAGTAAAAGTGCAAAGAGGGCACAGTCCTTTCTACTGACTTTACATGAATATTCCCAGGATATTCTCATTTTAGATGTTTGGAGCCAACTCACACAGGCATGCAAGAGTTTGTAAAGGTTCTACGAGTACTATTTTAGGTACTCTAAAATGCTTTTCTGAATAGCCTCTAAGGTTATTATACATCTGCATAGTACAACCCATGTGTAAACATGGACTTTCTCTGATACCAGAATGTTTGTTTTCACACAACTCTGTACTTATGTATCCAGTAATAAGTGGACTTTTCAAACCCGCTCCGAACAATGCGAACAGATTACAGACCACAAAGAAACAGTAAAATTCAACATGACTATCCAGACCATTAGACAATTCACACTCCCCTCATACACAGAGAAGCCAGTCAAGGGAAGAACAACTTGGGTACAGACATTAACCAGAGACACAATCACCCACATCGCACAACCAGCGAGGAAACCCATCTCTAAAACATCACAGGCTCCCACCCCACATTAGAAATATTAGAAATCAACAAAACTGATGATAGTTGAAGGCAACTCAGAACCCAACTAAAGAAGGGAGACTGGTAGTAACCTTCCTTTACATGCGCCATCCTACTACACCCTCATGTTGAATAAAACTCTTTTAAACGGTAAGCTTCAACATGTATTTATTCTGTAGTGGAACATAACCGGCAATGCTGTCCTCCCTGACAAACAGATCTAGTCCAACTGCCACTCACGTTCCATAGAACCAGAAGTAAACAATTCCAGCAGCACAGAGAATTAAGAGTAAACACAACACATCTCCTCCTGATACAAAACTTTGAAAATGAAGGTAAACCTAACTATGCTAAGTAATGGGAGAAATAATAAAAACAATAAATAAATATATTTATAAACACAATGCATCTCTACCTGATACAAAATTAGAATTTGAAAAAAAACATAATATAAAGTGTAATAAAAAGGTAAAAAGAGAAGCTTATACTAAGGACCAAAATTAACTTAACTTTGGCCATTCCTCTCACATACATAATCTGACATACACAAGCATTGAAAATGCAATAGGTCTCGCCTTTGATTAAGTTAAAGCTATTTGCTTTGCTAATTGTATTGTATAGCAAAGCAAATGGCTTTAACTTAATGAAAGGCGAGACCTATTGCATTTTTAATGCTTGTTATAAAATGTACGTAAAATGTGTGTATTTCCTTATTTCATGCCAAAACTTACCCTTGAAAAACCCTTGTTGTAAGCCTGCATGCTACTCTGGCAAGTAGCCGCCTGGACCGGTGAGTCTGTTTCAGACCGCTCGGACCCAGCTTTATGTACATGTGTTTTTTCCTGCAGTTTTTATATAGCACAAAGTTGCTTCAAGGGCACTGTGGGGCTTTATAGGACCACCAGATTACATTACATAAGGTTAGTCATGTTTGTAGGCACGCGGAGATTAGCCGATTTGCCCAGAATCACAGGATGTAGAGTAGACACCGGGACTCGAACCTGTTTCCTAGTTCTAAAGTCGGCAGCTCTGGTCTTTGGGCCACATCCCTCCCACTACTCTTGGCGTTAGGCCCATGCTATAAAATACCCCAATAAAATAAAATGAATAGTATTGGCTGCCATAAAAGAGCCACTCTCTCCTTGGTAAATGCAGTGCGTGTGTTAAAAACAAAGCTCGGGCTTTGTATGAGCTGCTTAAACCTGCTAGAACCGATTAAACAAACCGCACTGTGAAGAACTGAGGCAGAGTCTCTGGGCAGCTCTGCCAGTGGCGATGGAGCAGCGGCTCTTACCCTGTGTGACCCCTCACTGCTGGCGTGAAGTCACCCTTTTCACAACGATAGTAACAAGAACATGTTTGTAGGCACGCGGATATTTGCCGATTTGCCCAGAATCACAGGATGTAGAGCAGACGCCGGGACTCGAACCTGATTCCTAGTTCTAAAGTCGGCAGCTCTGGTCTTTGGCCCACATCCCTCCCACTACTCTCGGAGTTAGGCCCATGCTATAAAATACAAGCGCTCGCCATCTGTTTTCATTCAGCCGCTTGTTTATAAACACGGGGCTGAGTGAAAACATGAGCTGCTTAAAACTGCTAGAACCGATTAAACAAACCGCACCGTGAAGAACATGTTTGTAGGCATGCGGAGATTAGCCGATTTGCCCAGAATCACAGGATGTAGAGCACACGCCGGGACTCGAACCTGTTTCCTAGTTCTTAAGTCGGCAGCTCTGGTCTTTCGGCCACATCCCTCCCACTACTCTCGGCGTTAGGCCCATGCTATAAAATACCCCAATAAAATAAATTGAATAGTATCGGCTGCCATAAAAGAGCCACTCTTTCCTTGGTAAATGCAGTGCGTGTGTTGAAAACAAAACGCGGGCTTTTTATGAGCTGCTTAAAACTGCTAGAACCGATTAAACAAACCGCACCGTGAAGAACATGTTTGTAGGCACGCGGAGATTAGCCGATTTGCCCAGAATCACAGGATGTAGAGCACACGCCGGGACTCGAACCTGTTTCCTAGTTCTAAAGTCGGCAGCTCTGGTCTTTGGGCCACATCCCTCCCACTACTCCCGGCGTTAGGCCCATGCTATAAAATACCCCAATAAAATAAAATGAATAGTATCGGCTGCCATAAAAGAGCCACTCTCTCCTTGGTAAATGCAGTGCGTGTGTTAAAAACAAAACGCAGGCTTTGTATGAGCTGCTTAAAACTGCTAGAACCGATTAAACAAACCTCACCGTGAAGAACTGAGGCAGAGTCCCCGGGCAGCTTTGCCAGTGGCGATGGAGCAGCGGCTCTTACCCTGTGTGACCCCTCACTGCTGGCGTGAAGTCACCCATTTCACAACGATAGTAACAAGAACATGTTTGTAGGCACGCGGAGATTAGCCGATTTGCCCAGAATCACAGGATGTAGAGCAGACGCCGGACTCGAACCTGATTCCTAGTTCTAAAGTCGGCAGCTCTGGTCTTTGGGCCACATCCCTCCCACCACTCTCGGCGTTAGGCCCATGCTATAAAATACAAGCGCTCGCCATCTGTTTTCATTCAGCCGCTTGTTTATAAACACGGGGCTGAGTGAAAACAGATGGCTGGCCCCCTAAGTTAAGAAATACCTTTGCGACAGAAGAATAGCAGACGAGCCAGTCCGGGTGGGCCGGCCCAAAAAGCCAAAGGGAGGAAACCCAAACAGCCAATTTCCAATGGCAGCCCACCGTTTACCATAAAGGGTGACGCCAGCCAATGGAAAAAAGGGGCGGGGCTTCAAGCCCTTTTCTCAAACTCCTCGTTGACAATAAATCTCGCCGAGCGAGCAGCGCATGCACTGCAACGCTAGGCGAGACCTAAAAAAGGAACTTTCTACATTCTCTTACTTTCCACAGGCAGTTCACCACTTCCACCCACACCAACAGATAGATCAGGATTCTGTAACTCACCTACCTCACTTTCTCTCACACCAATAGTTTGTAAGTCACCACTTACTGCACTCTCCTGAGCATCAATTTCTTCTCAGAATCTTCCATCAAAATTTCGCCTCACCTTCCTCCCTATATAAATGTCTTTCACCTTTAAGAATAGCTATACTCCTCAAATTCCATACCTTTCCCATCACTCAATCTCACAGCATTTTGAAGAACCTGAAGTACCTCTAAAGCACCTGAAAACTGACTCACCTTTTCTAACTTTCCACGGCTTCTTGACCTTGACCATCATGTCCACTTTAACTTTGGAACCATCAGTCAATGACCCTTTCCTTTTATCATATGAAACCTGATACTTTGCGTGTGTATCTCTAAGGGTCTTCTTAATTTTCTCCAAATCTATCTCACAAGAAACCGACTTCTTTAACCAGCCAGGGTCACATTTGCTCCTGGGGATCCGGCCCCTCATGATCTTAAAAGGAGAAAACTTTGTCATTTCATTAGCAGTAATTCTGTATAACCACACAGCTTTCTGAACTTGCAATTCCCAATCCTTTTTATCACTCACCACCACCTGAATACTTCCCTTTAAGACTTTGTTAAAACGTTCCACCATACCATTCCCACTAAGATTTTATAGAGAAGTGGTACAATGCTTAACTCCCACTCTCTTGAAATATTCCACAGCCATGTTAGAAATAAATTGCACCCCGTTATAGGTGATAATAGAAACTAGTAAACCTTCCCAGGTAAACATCATATCCCAAAAACTCAAAACAGTGTGCGTATCCACCCTGTCCACAATTTGTATTTCTGGCCATCTTGAAAACAAATCTATGAGATCTATTATATACTTGGACTGCTCTCCAATAGGTCCCATTATGTCCACAGCAGCTATATTCCAAGGCTCACTTAGAATAAATGGTTCACCCATATTAGGCCTCAAAGTTTTCAAACTCTTGACAGAATTTGCACAACTAATGCAATTTCTTACCATTCTTTCAATGAACAAATCCATTCCCGGCCACTAAAATCCTTTCTTAACTCTGTTTTGTTCTGACAACACCTCCATGTCCCTCATGACACTGCAAATTGATATCCTTTCTTAACGCAGTAGGAGGAATAACTCTCTCACCTCTCCAAATCATACCTTTCTCAGAAGTGAGTTCATTCCTAACTTCCCAAAAACTCCTTATATCGGATTTGAAAGCACCTTTCGTGGGCCAACCTTTGACCATGTGCTCAAGAACCTTTTGCAGAACATAATCTGGTTTCTACTCACCGATTCATACATCCTTCATTATAGCTGGAACACCCTGGTCATGGACCCACGCTATATCAAAATCATCCCACTCTACACTTAAATCCTCCTTGATCTGCAGAGGCATTCTTGACAAGAAATCGGCAGTTACATTCTCTTTTCCAGGAACATAAATGATCTTATAAATAAAGTCTGACATCCTTGCAATGAGCACTGATGCCTTAAGTATGCCTTCAGTGGTGAGCAATCTTACTAAAGGCTTATGGTCACTGCGCAACAAACATTCCTTAACCCACACAAAAGAACGGAAATGCTTCAAATCCCATACACACGCTAGAGTCTCTTTCTCAATTACAGAATATTTAATCTCTGAAGGAGTGAGAGCCCTTGAAGCATACGCAATTACTACTTCACCATCCTCTTTAGTTTCTTGAGACAATACAGCACCAATGCCTTTGCAACTCGCATCCGTTGTAATTATACTTAAAAAGTTAGGATCAAACCCTTTTAAAGCTGTGGCATTAGCAATGGCAGTTTTCACATCTGAAAATTCTTTCCTACATTCGTCACTCAACAAAAATTTTTACTTGTTTTTAAGTAACTGATGAATACAGTAAATCCTAGAAGAAAAATTATTTAAATTTTTTGTATAAAATTCTGCTAGTCCGATAAAAGAAACCACGTCACCCTTACTCATGGGTTCAGGCCCCAAAAGAATAGCTTCCACTAATTCAGGTTTTGGTTTAACACCCTCTGCACACAAAACATGTCCCAAGTAGGTGACCGAATCCACAGCAAATTTGCATTTTGTATGCTCAACAGTTAAGTCTTTTTAATTTCAAACTCCCAGAACCTTCTGTAGAACAGCTTGTGCTCATTTTTGTTTTTTCCTTGAATCAGAATGTCATCCTGAAAGCACATGACATTCGGAATTTTAGAAAACCAGTGATGCGTCACACGCAGAAAAACAGCTGCTGCCGAGGCAAGTCCAAAAGGCATTCTCTTGAACCTGTAACAACCCACTAGAGTAACCAATGTGGTGTATGACCTACATTCCTCTTTTAGTACGATCTGGTGGTATACAGGAGACAAATCAATGGTGGTGAAAACTTCAGCATACCTTACAAGAGCCAGCATTTCAGAAATCTTAGGCAACAGAAATTGATCCACAAGATTATTATTGTTTAAATGGCGAAGATCAATACATAGCCTAATTTTTCCGTTACTACTTCTGGCTACTACAATGGGTGAAACCCATTCAGAAGATTCTACCTCTTCTATAAAATCACCCTGTACCAATTTCAATAATTCCTTCTCAACCTCCTCCCTCAGTAACATAGGAATGTTCCTAGCCTTGTGAACTTTAGGAACAGCATCCTTCTTAAGTACAATTTCCTGTTCAAAATCCTTCAATTTTTCAATCATACCACAAACAAAATTTGGAATATTCGCTAACATATTTGGCTAGTGTTTTCCTGTTCATCCACAACCATAACTGGCTCTGCACCATTAGGATTTAAAATCATACTTAAGTTTCCTTGGTCTTGCCAACCCAGTACAGAGGGACCTTTTTTTACAGCATATAATTTCCCTAAAGAGTCACGATTTTTAAATCTCAACACGAGAGAAGTAACCTAAAACCTCAATTTTTTCACCAGAATAGCCTTCCGGATTGTCGGTCTTCTCTAGGTCACTACCAATCTTGTCAAGAAATGTAGACTTCCACACATCCTCATTTATAATAGTGAAGGGAGAGCCTGAATCCACATAAATTTTCATTTTTACTGCTCCAATCATCGTCACACAGAGGTTTTTTCCGTACAGACTTTTCTTGCAAATTTAATACTACCGATGAGGAGTACCTTAATATTAAAAACAAATTTGCATGAATTTTCATCCTGGTTAGGATCCGCATCACTAGAATCTTCACCCTCCAAACACTTCACCGTTCCCTGTCTCTTATACGTCTTAGAAAAACGTCCAATCATACCACAACTTGAACACTTTTGTTTTAAGGCAGGACACAATTTGCTGTTTGCCAATTGATACTTGGTATCACACCGGCAGACCGTTTGTGCCTGCTGAAGGGGATGACTTCAACCCCCAGGGACCATCGCGGCAGTCGCGCCGCCCCCCCGCATCTCTATGCGCCAGGAGGTGCATAAATACCAGCCAGGTGTCCCGCAGGGCGGGAGACCGTTTGTGCCTGCTGAAGGGGAGGACTTCAACCCCCAGGGACCATCGCGGCAGTCGCGCCGCCTGCCCAGCATCTCTACGCGTCAGGAGGCGCATAAATACCAGCCAGGTGTCCCGCATCGCGGGACGCGCCTGGGCTGCACCCGGGCGAAGCCCGGGCCAAGGGCGGGCCCGTCCACGCCCATCAAAGCCAGGAAGAGGCAGGGCTGGGCAACCCCTCTGAACTGCTGACCACGAGCTGGTGCAAGGGAAACGAGCACCCGCCACCACCCAGGTACTGTGTCTTTTGTCTCAAATAATTACTAGTGTGTGCACTGATATAGTGTGGAGAGCGTGGCAGGATGGGGAAACGAAAGGCCAAAGGAAGTCCAAATGGAGCGACCAAACAGGCTAAGAGACCACCAGCAAGCGCTGCTGCTAACTGTGTAGCAGACGACATAGACTCACTAATTGAGGAAGTAGAGTCTTAAGTGGCCAAAATAAGCATCTACAAGCAGGCACCAAAATGGTATCCATTTTCTCACAAAATTACCCTAAGAGGAAAGTTACACGCTCTGGTTCATTACCAAAGGATATTATAACATGCCAAGCGCCTACTAGTAATACAAACCACCAAGTTCACCAGGAAGCAAGTCGAGTGATTCAGTCCCCATCCCCGGCCCACCCAACAACATGGCGGAAGGAATTGTAACTGTGAACATTGCGTGCTCTAACCGCTTTGATCCCCTGGCTACCGAAGACACAGATCCTAATGACACTAACAATAAATTGGTCTTAGGCCCTCGCATGGATTGCATTGTGGCTAGGTCTGAAGGGTGAGGAGTGGAAGTTCAGTCGAATGGAGGCATTGAAGCCTTACGCTTCGAATTACATGACCTCAAGACTAATGTCAAGGACTTAACATCTGAAGTGTCTGTACTTAGGGAGATCATATGGGACCTGATAAATCAGCTTAACAGCGTGCACCCTGGTATGATTTATCCTAGTACGATTCTCCCTAGCACAACTCAAGGCGTAGGCGAGGGCGTTGAGCCTAGTCGCATGTACCACCATAGTAATAATGGGGAGACTTGTCGCGAAAGAAGCAGGGGCCACACTATGCATCTTAGAGTCCCAAACTGTCAGCAGTACACAGTAAATAACCCTAATCCCCAAATGTACTACCAAGCACCTACGCCCCTGTTGCCTACCCAAGGAAACACCTTAGATCAAACCCCAATGCGTTTTAATCCATCTAAGGTGGGCTGCCACAATGGCCTAGGGGGGACTAGAGGCAAAATGGGTCCAATGGTAGGCACTCTTGGAGAATCGTCCAACTCAAGGGCTCCTTTATTTGGTAACACCGGGCCAAGGGATCCTGACTTTGACTACTTACATAGGGATTTTGGTTATAGAAAAGGAGAGAGATTGATCACGGGAGGTGGAACCTTGGGTAAGAATAAAAGTCCCCCCAAGGAGGCTAGCAGTAGAGTGTACTTAATAAATGTACCAAAACTGACCAATGACCAAAGAGAATCAAGGGACGCCTTGTTGAACAAAGCCATTCACTGGATAAGGCAGGTGAGGCATTGCTGCTCTATCATAAGATCTGATATCCAGAATGCCAAGCGCTACCCCACAAACCAAGACTTTGACCACATAGAATTGGATTTGGTCTCTAACGACTTGGTCATGGGATTGGTTAACTTGGAGCAACGCTCCCTGCCCCTAATTAAATCACAAATCCAGTTCAGGTTCTCACCTCCAAGAAATTCCCCCTGCATTGGTCAAAGCCAGGTGCATCCATCAACTAACATCACTAACAGCAACGCCCAAGCTACTACCAACGTAGCCCCTGAGAATAGGTCCATCTGACGGGTTGAGGGATTGTTTCCACACAGAACTATCTTAACTTTGCGACACAAAGGCAACCTCCATTGTATCCCTAACGAATAATCAGGGGCTAATATGGCTAGCGTTGAGGGGAGACAGTCCCTGAATGAAGTAACCAAACAACCCTACCTAGCAACTCAACTGACATTTAACGAGGCAAGGGCCCAGCAACCAATTAAAGAGAATGGTGGGGAACTCAGGTTGTTGTCTTGGAACCTAGCAGGACTGAGGTCGAAGATTGCTTGTGACGACTGGGGGAGGCTGATAGATAGCTATGATATCTGCCTCTTCCAGGAGACATGGGCAATTGATAAATTTCATAGAGTGGGATTCACCAACTATAGTATAGAAGCTATTCCATCAAAAAAAGGTCGTCCAGCGGGTGGATTAATAATCTGGACTAAAATTAATTTGGGGATTCATATTAAAAAGATCCAACTTGACAATCCTAACTTAATGGCCCTGATTGTTAAAGACACCAGCTCGAATAGGTGCTTTCTATTGGTGAATATCTACAACAGGTTTGCCTCACAACACCATGACTCTCTAACTATTACATACTTAGATAAAATACTTGAGAAGGAAAGGGCATCTCATCACATAGTCATAGCAGGGGACTTCAATGTAACATTCGAGCCCTTAGAAGTCACCAAAAACATCACTGATGAAGAAGACATGGAACTAGGCATCCCGTCCTTGGGCTACGAGAAGCTAACCAAGAACGTGAGAGTGGCTCTTCAAGTTGCTTCCCTTACCTACAAACATGGGTTGTGAATGGTCGCTCGATCTCAGACCTTGGATTACATCACACCTATAAGAGGGTGAACTCCAAAACAAGAATAGACTACTTCCTGATTGACATACAATTATGGCCAAACCTTGTTGACATGCGGGTTATAGAGAGGCAAGACAGTGATCATAATGCTCTGTCATTGGAATTAAAAGAGGTAGTTGGCTCCCGTTGTCTATCCGGGGAACCAAAACCCTCGAACAATATTGTTACTAGCAATAACAAAAAAAGGATTAAGTGGCCACAAATAAAGAACAATGTTGAGACCTTGTCAAAAATCTACACCATCGTTGCCAACTTCTTGATGTCCTTAGGGTTTGATAATATGGAGTCGCAAGCGACTGTAGATGCATTTAGGACTTTATTAAATAACAAATATATTTTTTCACAAAACCTCTAGTAAGAATAAAACTACAAGGTGCAAATCAAATGCGCAGTTTAACGAAAATTGCAAATTAGCACGCCAGTCCCTGATGGGTGCAATCAAGTCTGGCCAAAGAACTTATAATTACCTATAGAAAGGCCTATAAAAATGTCCAACATGAGGCACAGAGGAACTGGCACATAGGGCAGTGGGAAGATCTAGTTGCTGCGGCTCAAACTAAAAACTATACAGAATTCTGGCACTTAATCGCGAAAGGGACACAAGTTTAGTTGTGGAAGATAGTTTCCACATCCTTCCACAGGTTTGGGAGGATCATTTTTCAAGACTATACGCAGGACCAGTGGAAAGCGGCGTAGCATTTAGGGAACCCTCCAATCAGGGAGCTGACACTGCTTGTCTTTCATTCTTAGTAGATGAAACCCATGAGGCAATCACAACCATGCAGTGGGGGAAAGCTCCAGGTCTAGATCTTATACCGGGCGACCTCTACCTCTCTGAGCCCCAAATATGGAGTGTAATATTAAACTATACATTCAATGCCATATTAGAAGGAGCAGAGATACCAGACTCATGGCTGGGTGCGGAAGTCGTGCCCATCTATACCAAAAAAGAGACAAAAGTGACCCGATAAACTATAGGCCGATTAGCCTCATCGACATAAAACAGAAAATATTCTGTCGGCAATTGTTGAAGAGAGTTAATGAATGGATCAGCGAGGGGGATTTGTTATCACCCCTGCAGGCAGGATTTTGAGAGAAGACAAGCACTGTAGACCAGTTGCTTCACTTCCTCCTGATCCTGTGGAAATATGTAAAAATAGGCAAAGGATCTCTATACGTGGTATTCGTAGATCTCCGGGCCACGTTTGATTTAGTACCGCGGGAAAAATTCTGGATAGCTCTGACCAACCTTGGGATGCCATCAAACCTCTTGCAAATTATCAGACTCCACACAAACAACTATGCCCAAATTAGATGGGGAAATTGGAGAGGCCTAACTAGACGGATAGGGGTGAGTCACTGAGTAAGGCAGGGATGCGTCTTAGCACCAACACTATTCACACTCTATATAAATGGTTTGATTGATCAGCTAATGGATTGTAGGGGTGATCCCCCTAAGTTAGCAGGGTGTGAGGTGCCTGCACTACTCTTTGCTGAAGACACCCTGCTTATCTCAAGGTCACCGATGGGGCTCCAAAATCTAGTGGACCAATTTGGGAGGGGTTGTGAAGAACAAGGACTGGAAATTAATCACCTAAAAACAAAATTCATGGTTTTTAATCGTCATAAGTCTTTTAACCGAAGCATAAAATTAGGCTCAGCTATACTGGAGGAAGTCAAACAATTTGACTATTTAGGGGTGAGGTTTATTAATACATTATCGTGGTCACCCCAAATACAAAAAAGCCAATTCTCACTACAACACGTGGGATCGGCCCTATGTAAAAAGTTAAAGAAGTCAAGCTACAGACCATTGATCCCAGTCACTCAAGTGTAACAGGCAAAGGGAGCAGCGCTCTATGGCACAGAGCTATGGGGCACGCAAATGTAGCAGCCATTGAGAAGGTTGAAAATAATTTCATCAGATCGGTAATGGAACTTCCCCGAAACGCACCACTCACACCCATGCGTTTCGACCATTAGTCTACTGGATGCGCATATGGGTGAATGACTCACCACTCCCATTGAAAGAGTCAATTCAAGACATATTACTATTAGACACTAAAGGGAGTATTGAGTGGTTTAACCATATCAAGATATGGCTGAACAAACTTGGCATGTCTGACCTTTGGCAAACCCCCGGCAAAATTAAAAAAACTCAGTAAACCAACTCAAAAAGAATTACTGGAACTATGTTATGGATAGCTGGCTCAATAAGAGTACTGTTGGGGAACTGACATGTAGGTTCCTCAACATTAAAGATAAGCAACAAGAGGAATTTTTAAATCGAATAGAGCCGCCCCTTGCAAAAACACTATACCTTAAATTTAGGTACGGTATTCTTCCAATTAATAGTTTTGTCAGCAACTGGAATGGGGTTGATATTTCTGCCCAGCGTGTGAATCAGCACTTGAGTCAGAAACACACTTTTTATTCTTCTGTCCCATGTACCAGGAGACAAGAAGAATATGGCTAATCCCGATCTGCTGGATTCTAGCGACAACCCGATTAAGTGAGATTACCAGAATCCTGAAAAGTGATACTTCAGAATATTTGGTCTGTGCCCTATCTAGATACCTGCTTCATGCATGGGTTACAAGAAGCAGGATAGTTAAAATTATGAATATAAATAAATAAATAAATTATTAGGCCAGGCTGAAAGGACTATAGTGAATGGAAGACGAAAATAGTATGTAGAAGGCATCTTACATGGTATTACAATTGATGGAATTTATATCATGTAAATGTTATTGTTATTAACTTGATCAAATATGTTCGAGGTAGAATATAAACTGCCTACAGATGTTTGGCATTTTTAGGTTAAATTGACATTGCAATATATTATAAATGAAATTTTACACTTGTAAATATTTTATCTTTAGTATAATTAGAATTTAGATGCTAAATGATATCAGCACTATGCACTTTATCAAACTCTAACATATGTATGGTTGTTACTGGAATGGTATTATATGGTCCATGGTTACACTAAACATAGCTGCGTGGGGATGCTTCCCATGATTTATGCTTAGGATTGAGGCGCTAGACACCACATGTATTGTAGTAATTCAACCAAGATCCCGAAGAGAGACTGTCTCGTTTTCCTCAATTAACTCTTCCATAAAAAAAAAAAAAAAAAAAATCTTTTCAATGAACTGTATATGATGTGCTTTTATGGTTTTAATATAAAATCGAATAAAGATATTGCTACTACTACTACTACTTGCTATCACACCGATAGCATCTCAAACCCTCCCTATTTCTTCCAGTATCAACACTCCTTAGCACTTGCTTCACATTTTTTGGTTTGATACTATCCATTTCTTCTGGACCACTTTATTTCCTATATTACTAACACATGCATCAGTCTCTTCTTTTGTTTCTCCTTGTACCACTTTAGCACTCCTTCACGAAAGCTCAGACTTCCTTACAATTGCTACAATTTCATCTAGGTTAGCATCCCCATTCACCAACAATCTTTCTTGTATGGCTCTATCATTCACAAGCATCACAACTTGATCCCTTATGAATTCCTCCTGCAAACCACCAAACTTACAATCCAAAGCTAATGACTTAAGAGCTGCAACGTAGTCATCTACCGCTTCGTTAATCTCTTGTTTCCTTGTGAAAAACTTATATCTAATTATGCCCATGAACACTTTAGGTGAAAAATAACGATCAAATTCAGCAATAGCATTTAAAAACACACTACCACCAACCCGATCCTCCCTAGACATTTGTTCAAAACCATTTAAACCCTCTGGTCCTATAGAATGCAATAAAATCATTTTTTTCTGCGCCAGAGACATCTTCCCTTCTTCATCCACAGTGGCAATATAATTTAGAAAATAGGATTTCCACTCTGTCCATTTCATACACGGTGTAGATCCAGCAGGCCATAATGCTTGTGGTGGCAATAATGCAAAATTCTGAGCACTCATACTTAAAAATAACAGCCAAAGACAAGAAGACTCGTTCACTGTAATCAGTAATTCAGTGTCCACTCTTCACCTCTTACCGTGGATAACTGTAGAGATTGCAGAAAAATATACACAATATACTATAACTAGTACTGTAGAACTGCCAAGTTACCACAGGTAGAAAAATAAATGCGTTGCCGAAGAGAAACTAGATGAATGAGCACACAGTACAAATATCTCCACACCGGAAACCGTGTCTCTTGTAGAAAAGAATTTCCACGTATGAGGATACTAAATACAAAGGTTGTACAAAACGTAGAATTAATTCCTTAAAACAGGCAAAATTAGAGGAAGAACAACTGTGGACTTCCTCATGGTAGTGTAGACACTTTCTATGCTGTTTTAATTATCTCTTGGATATACAGGCAAGCGTGCCTGTCGCTGAATAATCGAAAAATAGATATCCTTAAGGTTAGAAGGACAAAATACAAACTTCTAGCGTACATCCATAAGCCCGAGGTAATAAATTGCCCAAAAGATGGCCGCAGTGCGTTCAAAATGTGCTATCTGTAGGCATGGAGCTTGCTTTCTCCTCGAGATGCTCACATCAAAAGAGGTGGAGACGTCACGGATGACGTGGAGCTGAAAATGGAAGATACGCGGCTGGGATAACGCGGACTATCCTCGGGCAGCATACTCGCGGCTGCGCATGGGACTAAACCCAAAAATCAGGATAGTAAACATCCAGGAAAACCAGAAGTTACCCAGCCGAGGATCCTCAGGGCGCAAGAAAACACGAAACCGCATTCACAGCTTCCAGAGCTTTGGGCTACCATAGATCAAGGATAATCCAAATCCGGAAATAAGGAAATCTTCCAACAAGCAGGGCTCTTCAGGATGATGTTCCACATCAACTCGTTGCCAAATTTGTTGAATAAAACTCTTCAAAACAGTAAGCTTGAACATGTATTTATTCTGTAGTGGAACATCACCGGCAACGCCGTCCTCCCTGACAAACAGATCTCCTCCAAATGCCACTCAGGTTCCATGGAACCATAAGTAAACAATTCCATGGCTTGAGGCTAGCAGCGCAGAGGATTAAGTGTAAATACAACACCTCCTTTCTCTCTACCTGCACCATACTGCTAGACTATCTCTACACTTAGCCTTAACCCAATTTTAATTCCTCCAATCACTGCGCTTCACAGTCGCATCTACTCTTACCACCACAGGTCTCAGTTCCACGTTGATATCCATCAATATGCCCAATGTTAACACGTTATTTGTGGCAACTGTTAGTGCAAATAACAAAAAGCAGTGCCTAATCTCTCTAAATACTCCTATATACATGGTCGCCAACATAACTGACATGTAACTAGACCCATAAAAATCCACTACCCACTCTACTTAAAAAGACAGCTTCAGCCCTCCCAATTTTATGTCACCCTTTCCTCTCTTACCTTCCCTTTGCCAGACCAATACTCTCCCTTATAAAGTCCATTATAAAGTTCGGTGATGAATATGCACTTAGATTTTCGGGACTTTTATGAAAAAAGGAGAATTTATTTTTCTGGTTGGTGGTCATTCATTCAGAATTTTATGGCTGTATATTCATACACGTTATGCATAATCAACACATGCTTTCTTTCTTACGACTACAAGTTAAAAGCAAGTTAACATATATTTATATATATATATATATTCACTGAAAAAACCATAGGTTTCAGGGACGTTATAGTTAGAAATTAGCATTTAAAAACCTTAGAAATTCACTGAAAAAAACCACAGGTTTCAGGGACGTTCTAGTTAGTTGGACATTTCACTCGTACAAAACCAGAGAAATTAGGCCGTTATAGTTAGTTCAGCTAACTTCAACTCGCGCCCCCGCAATGCACTGCTGATGACGTCACATATTACATCATTCATGACATGGTCAGTGACATCACTGATGACATCAACCAGTGACTGTGTGTTTCTATAAAGTTTAAATATGTTTTATATATATGCCATGGTGTATTGAAGAATGAGTGGGTGTATAAGTGTCTGGATGGATGATTTAGTAGGTGCGTGACTGACTGTATAAGTGAGTGATTAAATGTGTCTTACTGAATGCATGGGTTAGTGACTGATACAGACATTCACACAGTATAGTTTGTCAGTTGGTGTGTAAGCGGTTGCATGGGTTGGTGAGTAGCTAAATGAGGATCTATATGGGTTATTGATTGGTTGTCTGAGTATCTGTATGGGTGCCTGAGTGTCTGTGTGGGTGGGTGGGGGTGTGACACTCTGTCCATTTATGGCGGCCGCTGCGTGGTGAAGAGAGCGACCCCTGACCTTGACTGGTAGGTCGCTCCCCCACCACACAGCTCCGTCTGTGTGCCCTGCTGCTGCCCCTGATTGTGCTCGATTTTTCCTTTCTGTGCCCCCTTGCTGCCCCTGATTGTGCTCGTTTTTTTTCCTTTCTGTGCCCCCTTGCTGCCCCTGATTGTGCTCGTTTTTTTCCTTTCTGTGCCCCCTTGCTGCCCTGATTGTGCTCGTTTTTTCCTTTCTGTGCCCCCTTGCTGCCCCTGATTGTGCTCGTTTTTATTTCCGGTGCCCCCTTGCTGCCCCTGATTGTGCTCGTTTTTTCCTTTCTGTGCCCCCTTGCTGCCCCTGATTGTGCTCGTTTTTTTCCTTTCTGTGCCCCCTTGCTGCCCCTGATTGTGCTCGTTTTTTCCTTTCTGTGCCCCCTTGCTGCCCCTGATTGTGCTCGTTTTTTCCTTTCTGTGCCCCCTTGCTGCCCCTGATTGTGCTCTGTTTTTTTCCTTTCTGTGCCCCCTTGCTGCCCCTGATTGTGCTCGTTTTTCCTTTCTGTGCCCCCTTGCTGCCCCTGATTGTGCTCGTTTTTCCTTTCTGTGCCCCCTTGCTGCCCCTGATTGTGCTCGTTTTTTTTCCTTTCCTTTCTGTGCCCCCTTGCTGCCCTGATTGTGCTCGTTTTCCCTTCTGTGCCTGTTTCCCGCCGCTGCGCCCCTGCGGCCCCGCCCCTCACTGCCCATTCGCTGCCCCATTCCCTGCTCCTCCCTCCCACCTCCCCATTTATGGCGGCCGCTGTGCGGCCGCGACGCTGGCGCGCCGAAGGCGCGCCGAAGGCAAGCCCGTCTGCGCTTGTCCGCGCCGTGACCGCGCCCAGCGCCAGACCCCCTGGTCCGGGCATCCCCCGCGCCCGCCACATCAACAGACGCCGATACGACGCCAGCACCCTCCACGCACTCAACCCCGGATAGATCACGCCTGCTACCAGGCCACCCCGAAGCGCACCCAAGGGCCCTTCACCTGCCGGAACTGCAGCTTCGCCAGCACCCGCCCCGCCAAACCACCGCCCAGGAAAGAACCCAACTACCTCAGATGCATCCTCCTCAACACCCGCTCCGCCCGCAAACACGCCATCGAACTCTGGGACCTTCTCGACTCAACCTCCCCAGACGTCGCATTCCTGACGGAGACCTGGCTGAATCCCGCTTCAGCCCCCGACATCGCCATTGCCATCCCGGACGGATACAAGATCACCCGCAGGGACCGCACCAACGGAGTCGGAGGAGGCATCGCCATCGTCCACAGGAACACCCTCAGAGTCTCAACCAACACCGACGACACCCTCAGCACCGCCGAACACATGCACTTCCAGATCCACACCGATCCCAACACCACCCTCAGAGGAACCCTCATCTACAGACCCCCGGACCCCGACCACAGTTCAGCGATTCCATCGCTGACTTCGTCAGCACACACGCCATCGCCTCCACGGACTACATCCTCCTCGGGGACCTGAACTTCCACCTCGAGAACAACAAGGACACCAACTCCACCACCCTGATCGAGAACCTCGCCACCCTCGGACTCAGACAGCTCGTGACTACAACCACCCACGCCGCCGGCCACACGCTGGACTCCATCTTTTCCGCAAGCCCACACGTCTCCTTCAACCACACCTCCGAACCCCACTGGACTGACCACCACTGCATCCACTTCACCTACAGGAAGCCCACCACGCACCACCGCACCGAACAAATGCCTCGCCGCTGCTGGAGCAGAGTCACGGAAGACCAGCTAACCACAACCCTCGCCCTGAGCCCACCCGCCGAACCCTCCGACCCCGACACCGCCGCCCGCAACCTCAGACAGTGGATCGACGACTGCGCCAACACCCTCGCCTCGCTCAAGAATCCGCCCAACAGCCACACCAGCAAGAAAGCCACCTGGTTCACCGAAGACCTCCAGGCCTCCAAACGAACATGCCGAAAACTGGAGAAGATCTGGCTCCACGAACGGACAGCGGACAGCTACGCCGCCCACAAGAGCGCCACCCGCAGTCACCATCACCTCATCAGATCCGCGAAAAGGGCCTCACTCAAAGACCGGCTAGACAACAACGCACACAACAGCAAAGAGCTCTTCAACATCGTGAAGGAACTCTCCAACCCCAGCTCCAACACCAACGACATCCAGCCGTCGCGAGACCTGTGCGACTCACTGGCCACCTTCTTCCACCGCAAAATCGCCGACATCCACGACAGCTTCAACACCACGACCGCCCCAGCAACCACCGAGACCACTGCCCCCACAACCACCAACCGCCTGCTCTCCTGGACCAACATCAACGACGAGGACACCAGCGAGATCATGAACACCATCCACTCCGGTTCACCGCTAGACCCGTGCCCTCACCACATCTTCAACAAAGCCAGTACAGCCATCGCGCCCCATCTCCGGAAAATAATCAACATCTCCTTCGAGACAGCAACCTTCCCGGAAAGCTGGAAGCACGCCGAGATCACCGCCTTACTCAAGAAACCCAAGGCAGACCCCAAGGACCTCAAGAACTTCCGACCCATCTCTCTGCTCCCGTTCCCCGCGAAGGTCACCGAGAAAATCGTCAACAAACAACTGACCCGCTACCTCGAGGAGAACAACATCCTGGACCCTTCCCAGTCCGGCTTCCGCAGCAACCACAGCACCGAAACCGCCCTCATCGCCGCCACCGATGACATCAGGACCCTGCTAGACAACGGAGAAACAGCAGCCCTCATCCTCCTGGACCTATCAGCCGCCTTCGACACGGTCTGCCACCACACACTACGAACACGCCTTCACGACGCCGGGATCCAAGAGAAGGCCCTGGACTGGACCACATCCTTCCTTTCCGGCAGAACACAAAGCGTCCGCCTCGCCCCTTCGGATCCAAGGCCACCAAGATCATCTGCGGCGAACCCCAAGGCTCCTCCCTCAGCCCAACGCTGTTCAACATCTACATGGCACCCCTCGCCCACGTCGCCCGACAGCACAACCTCAACATCATCTCCTACGCCGACGACACCCAGCTGATCCTCTCCTCACCAAAGACCCTCACACCGCCAAAGCCCACCTCCACGAAGGAATGAAGGCCGTCGCCGAATGGATGAGGACCAGCCGCCTGAAGCTGAACTCGGACAACACGGAGGTCCTCATCCTTGGTTCCAACCCTTCAGCCTGGGACGACTCCTGGTGGCCAACATCACTGGGAACAGCCCCGCCACCAACCGACCACGTACGCAACCTAGGGGTCATCCTCGACCCCACCCTCTCCATGACTAAGCAGGTCAACGCCGTTTCCTCATCCTGCTTCAACATCCTCCGAATGCTCCGCAGGATCTTCAAGTGGATCCCCACCGAAACAAGAAAAACAGTCACCCAGGCTCCTCGTCACCAGCAGGCTGGACTACGGAAACGCCCTCTACGCAGGAACGACGGCTAAGCTCCTGAGACGGCTGCAACGCATCCAGAACGCCTCTGCACGTCTTATCCTCGACATCCCCCGACGCAGCCACATCACACCCCACCTGAGAGACCTGCACTGGCTCCCTGTCAACAAGAGGATAACCTTCAAGCTCCTCACCCACGCACAGAAAGCACTCCACAACTCCGGACCAGCCTACCTCAACAGACGACTCAGATTCTACACCCCCACCCGCCAGCTCCGCTCGACCAGCCTCGCACTCGCCACAGTCCCCCGCATCCGGAAAACGACCACCGGCGGCAGATCCTTCTCCCACCTCGCCGCCAAGACCTGGAACACCCTCCCCACCAACCTCCGACAGACCCAAGACCTACTGGCCTTCAGAAGACTCCTCAAGACCTGGCTCTTCGATCAGTAGCAGCACCACCCCCCTCTTCCCCCAGCGCCTTGAGACCCTCGCGGGTATGTAGTGCGCTTTATAAGTGACATGATTGATTGATTGATTGATTGTGAATAGATGTGTGAGTGGATGATTCACTGGGTGTATGGGTTCAAGAGTGCATCTGTGAAGGGCTGTATGGGTGGGTGAGTGTGTGTATGGGTGTGTTGGTGAGTGAATGGATGCCTCAGTGGTACATGTGTGAGTAACTGCATATGTGAAAGGCAGTATATGTGAGTGTTGGAGTGTATAAATGACTATATGTGAGAGTGAGTGATTGTCAGAGTGGCTGTATGGATCAGTGTGTGCTTGTAATAGTTATTGTATAAGAGTGTAAGTATGTGTTAGTATATGTTTGAATAAGTGAGTTGGTGTGTGTATAACTGTATAGGTGAGTAAATGGGAGCGTGATTGATTTGCATGACTGACTAGGTCAGTCAGTCAGAATAACTTTATTTCACCAACACAATGTAGGTATAAAAAGTATACTACATATAAGAGAAAAAAAAAAACATTTCACAGCATTACAACACAGTTAAAATATTAACAATATTAAAAAGCTATTACATTTAAAAGACAAATTCATATTTATTTACACAATAATAGGTTCATTTCATTTGTAGATATAGAATTTTAGCCGGTTATAGATCTCTTTTTTAGTGCCAATAATAAAAAAGACGCTAGAGAAAAACAAATAAAAGGATCAGGTAGTAGCTGGAGATAGTAAAGGGCTACACGACACTGGTTAAAATTCATTTTACGCATAATAGGGATAATAAAACGCTTCCTTTCATCATGATAAAATTTACAGAAAAACAAAAAATGTATATCATCCTGTGCAGATCGATTATCACAGGTACAAAGTGGGAGTTCAGAAACAGCATAAACATTACGGGGAGAACCCAACATTAGCGGGATGTAATTTAGTCGAAACCTCACCAGAATGTACCTATGTCGCAGATTAGTAACAAAGGATAGATATGTTAAATTTGGGTTCATTAGGTTTATACTAGGGCCATTCAAGTAGGATTTAACTGTTGACAGAGTAATGTTTTTAGTCTCCCTTCTTATCTGTCGATTAAAAAGTAGTCGGGTTTTTAAGTCAGTTTTTGATATAGAACTACAAGTGGTAGGATCCAAAAAAAGATAATGTAGCCCAGCCGCCTTCAGTGTTGATTCAACATAAGTTAGCCAAATGATGTTACCCGCTCCATCTAATTTCAAAACATCTTTGATAATGTCTCTTGTCAGAGCAAGGGTCTCCTTTCGCCATATTGAGTGCCACATTAGAATCGGGGCCATTGCAATTATATCAGTAATATAAGGAGTCCTCAGTTCCATGTGACACTTATAATTGGCACATGACTTTGGTAGCGAGAGGACCCTTTTCAAGAAATTATCTTCAATAATCTGCAATTTTGTACAGTCTTTCATGCCCCAGACAGCTGCCCCATAAGTGGCGGTAGATACAGTCTTGGCTTGATACACTGTTTTTATTAAGTCTATTGGTTTTAAACCAGTTTTTTTTTATAAACTTACTTAAGGCCCCAATGTTTTTTTCCATCTGAATTCCTCTGTTAACAATCATTGTTTGCCACTTTGATTGAGAGTCAAACGTAATCCCTAAATAGTTAAAAGAATCAACAACCCCCAATTTTCCCTCTTCAGTAGCGATTTGCGGATAATTTCGATGTTTTGAACCTGCTACTAAAATAAATGACTTTGAGCAATTAGCTTTCATGCCTAGATTGCACATAAATTGAGTATAATCCTGGACTAGGCAACGCAGTGCATTACTGGTACGAGCTAAAAGAACAGCGTCGTCCGCATATAATAAAATTGGGACCTGCACTGAATTAATATACGGGACATCTGGTGTAGAGTCCAACAGTGCAGATTCCACACCATTCGTGTAGAGTGCGAACAGGAAGGGAGCAAGAATGCACCCCTGCCTCACACCTCTTACAATTTTAAAAGACCTGGTGCACTCACCATTCCTCCCATAGCGAACGCAGGCTGAGGCATCTGTATATAGATCACGAATGATATTAATAATCTTCAGGTCAATAACCATTGCCTCCATGATCTGCCACAGCCTAGGCTGTGCCACGCAGTCAAAGGCTGCGGACAGATCCATGAAGGCTAAATGGAGATTACCTTTTTTTGCAGCTGTGTATTTAGCTATGATTAGACTCAGGTTCAGACACTGATCTACAGTGCCTTTCCCTTTTCTAAAGCCAAACTGGCATGGGATAATAATCTTCTTCTCTAGTGCCCAATCCTCTAGTCTGTTTAAAATCAATCTCCCCATTAGCTTTGCAGTAGAGTCAATTAAGGAGATAGGTCTATAGTTTTTCGGAATCGACCTATCCCCTTTTTTATATATGGGGACGATTACAGTTGTTTTCCATGATGGCGGTGCATTTGTTTGAGCAACTTTATTAAAAACATTTGTTAAAAGTGGAGCCCATAGATCTTGGTTATCTAGGAATAAATCTATAGGGACTCCGTCTGGACCTGGAGCCTTTGCTCGTTTGCATTGATTTAAAGCATATTTCGTTTCAGCGAGTGTAAAACTAACAGGAGGCTCATCAATCTCCAAAGCATGGGAAAAGGATTGAGGAATTGTCATGTCGTCCACTCCGAAAAGAGCTTCAAAGTGAATCACTAGGTGTGTGAGTAACTCTATGGATGAGTGGCGGTGTGTGAGTGTCTGTATGGATATGTGAGTGCACATGATAATGCCGAATTGATGGTTGACTGCATGTATGAGTGACTGTATGGGTGAATGAGTGGATGTGTGTGTAGACCTAGGAATTAGTGAGTGGGTATGTACTAACTGGTATTGGTGTGTCTATCGTTTCGAAAATGGTAGTCTGTATTTTAGAGTGGGTGTATCAAAGGTTATATTAGGGTATGAGGAGGTGCATCAGATTATCACGTGGATGATGTCACTGACCATGTCATGAATGATGTAATATGTGACGTCATCAGCAGTGCATTGCGGGGGCGCGAGTTATAGTTAGCTGCACTAACTATAACGGCCGAATTTCTCTGGTTTTGTACGAGTGAAATGTCCAACTAACTATATAACGTCCCTGAAACCTGTGGTTTTTTCAGTGAATTTCTAAGGTTTTTTAAATGCTAATTTCTAACTATAATGTCCCTGAAACCTATGGTTTTTTCAGTGAATTTCAAAGGTTTTTTAAATTCTAATTTCTAACTATAACGTCCCTGAAACCTATGGTTTTTTCAGTGAATTTCAAAGTTTTTTAAATGCTAATTTCTAACTATGCCTACAAAGGTAGGACATGTGAAGAAAGAGGAAGAAAAGCGCAGAAAGAAGTAAGACAAATGCAGAAAGAGGCAACAGAAGTCCAGAAAGACGAAGAAAAGTGCAGGAAGAAGCAAGAGATGTGCAGAAGAACCAACAGAGGAACAGAAAGTCCTCCTGTGCCCCCAACTTTTTGCTGACGGGTACTGTTGGTAACTGACTCCAACTAACCAGGCCTAGAGCCAGTGCTATGCTAAAAGACAGAATACAGTGAAAACACCTACATACACTAGGGAACACTATGCGTTGGGGTACCCCTGTGATTAGCATGACCTCCTCTGTATTTGCCATGAGTTAGTGCCTGGGTCATTGCAAGGTACTGCAAGGAGAGTGCATGGTGAATTTATAAGTGCTTGTGTTTTGGCGCAGTGATTAGATAAGGACATGGAACTGGCTGGGTGATTGGAGGAGTGCATGGGTAGTGACAAGGAGATGGCTGGACTGCATCAGTAGTGCTCAGGGCATTGTAGCAGTGCATGTGTTAGTGTCTGGGTCATTGCATGAGTACATGGGTAGTGACTGGATGATTACAGTAAAGCAAGGAGAGTGCATGATGAATTTATAAGTGCTTGTGTTTTGGCGCAGTGATTAGATAAGGACATGGAACTGACTGGGTGATTGGAGGAGTGCATGGGTAGTGACAAGGAGATGGCTGGACTGCATCAGTAGTGCTCAGGGGATTGTAGCAGTGCATGTGTTAGTGCCGGGGCCATTGCATAAGTACATGGGTACTGACTGGATGATTAGAGAACTGCAAGGAGAGTGCATGGTGAATTTATAAGTGCTTGGGTTTAGGCGGAGTGATTGGATAAGTACATGGTGCTGGCTGCGTGATTGGAGGAGTGCATGGGTAGTGACAAGGAGATGGCTGGACTGCATCAGTAGTGCTCAGGGGATTGTAGCAGTGCATGTGTTAGTGCCTGGGTCATTGCATGAGTACATGGGTAGTGACTGGATGATTAGAGTACTGCAAGGAGAGTGCATGGTGAATTTATAAGTTCTTGTGTTTAGGCGCAGTGATTAGATAAGGACATGGAACTGGCTGGGTGATTGGAGGAGTGCATGGGTAGTGACAAGGAGATGGCTGGACTGCAGCAGTAATGCTCAGGGGATTGTAGCAGTGCATGTGTTAGTGCCTGGGTCATTGCATGAGTACATGGTGTGAGAAGTTGGCCTGGTATATGCTGTCCACTAATTAAAGTGGGCACCTTGTACCAGTCCAAACAACCCCTTATGGAGATAGGTTAAAGACAACCTTTATTGAAAGCTATCCTAGTGGTAGCTATGGAGAGCAGCCTTCAGGCTAAGTCTTGAAGGAATGTAAAGCAGCTTGTTTTACCAGTCTATAATCTCTTGAGTGACCAAATGAAAGAGGACCACACCAGGTATATATATAAAATATATGTATTTAGTCTTAAACACAGCCCTCTAGTCTCTTTATGAGGCTAGAGTTCGAAGTACATAGGTTACAAGTCAGTTATCAACAGTAATAGCACAAATACACGTTTGGGCCCTAGGGGCGTACTCAAACCATATACCAAAAAAGTGGTATAAGAACCACGACTGAGCTAGACACAAGGCCTAGAGCCTGTAGAAGTGCTTGGACCACAAGGAACCACCCAAGGTAGTGACACAGGGGACCCACGGGGGACGCATGCAGTGTGGGAACACAGCCGCGAATCACCGTTAACTTCTATGGGGAAAGTCGCGGTTGGATTTTTAAAAGAAAAGGACACTTAGAAGAGGACTTCGAGCAAACCCCTTTAGAACTAGGCAGTTCTAGAGTCAATACCCACGGGAGCACCGGAGTACTCGAGTTACCTCACCCAGGGAAGCCGGGTGCATAGGTGTCCTTTGGAGTCGGGTTTCGTCGTCTATTTCAATGGCGATCTGCTGCAAAGTGCTGCTGGCGACCAAGTCGAAAGTGTCCGGGTGGATCCAAGGATGGATTGGAGATCTGAAGAACCTGAAAGCAGAGGGGACAGAGTCTGGGTCACTAGCCAGTGACCAGGAAGGTGATGAGCAGAGGCCCACCGATGTCGGGTGCTCAGGTAAGTTGACGGGTGTCTTGACTTGTAGGAGAGTAGGATCTGCTTCACATGGGTACCCCCACTTTTTGCTGATGCTTCACTGTTTTTCGACTTTAGTCTGGCTGGGGCCCTGCTAATCAGAACCCCAGCCTAGCTGCTTCCTCTCTAAAATGGTTTCCATGTACCTTAGGTACATCTTTGATTGGAATCTGGAGTGCCCTTATAAGTCCCTAGTATATGGTATACTATGTACCCAGGGCATAGGTACCTCAGAGGCCTACCAGGGGCTGAAGCATGTATTATGCCACCCCTGGAAGGCCAGCCAAAATGACACCACAGGTCTGCTACTGCAGCCTGGGTAAGGTGGTGCCAGCACCCCTTACTGTGATATAGGCTACTTATATCACTACCAGTGCACACACATATAAACCTATAAGTCACCCCTATGGCAGGCCTTACCAATCCTGAAGGCAGAGTGCTTGGTTTTTATGTAAGAGGGTGCCCCTGCATGAGCAGAGCCCCTCTGCAGCGTTCGGAGTCCCTCCTCTGATGCTGTTTGTGGTACAGCCTGACCATATACTCTTAAGTGCATTATATCCTCGTGGTACAATGCTAACTTTGGACTGGCTTCACCAAAACATGTCGAGTTTGGTGTCAAACATCTTGGAATACTACCCCCCGCCAGTCCTGGCGGCGGGGGTAGCATTCCACCCTTCTAGAGGGAGAGACATGTACCCACCGACCTATCCGGTAACTTCTTTACAGAGCCCTGGCATCACAAAATGGATGCCGCTGCCACAGACACGGGTCTGGCCTCCTGCTGCTGACAAACTCCGGCAGGGGAGGCCTGGACAATAGGTTTCCTGTCGCAGGGAGGTGTAACCACCTCCCCAGACAGGACAATGTGTATTGGGGCTGAGCGGGAGCACTCTCTGGTGCTTTGAAGTCCTGCACTGGGGGCACACTTGGTGTCCCTGTGCATATGCCAGTTCAAACCGGTTGCAGGGGCTACCTGCCCCTGCTCTGGCACGAAACTGGACAAAGGGAATGGGTGTAACCACCCTTCTTCCCTGACCCTCCCATAGGTGGGTCCCCAGAGTATGTCCAACCCCCTAACTTAGTATAAGTATGGGACCCCAGTCCTTAGGACTTTAGATATCCCTGGACGAAACTCTGCAACTGAATCCTGGAACTTCGACGCTCTACTCAAGATTAGAGGACTGAAGAATCTCCCTTGGGGTCAAGGAGTGACTCCCCTGCTTAGCAGGCACCAAAGAAGCAATTGTCCGGTCTGCATCGCTGAAGCTCCCGCCGGACGCCGAAGTCTTTGCATCACCAGAGGTGGATTTCCAGACTTCCCCGAGGCTGCCCTGAGTCCCCAGCGAAGCTGAGGCCCGTAGCTGTTGTGGGTAACGTGGAACCGTGACCCCTGGGCACCGAGAACTTTTGCAGGTGCATCCTCTTCCTGGTCTCCCACGAAGTTGTGCTTTGGGCTCCGAGTAGCCCCCGCCTCCAGCACCGACTGCACCGAAGATCACTGGCCTCCACTCCACGAGTGTCCCGTGAGCCAGCTCCAAGTGCGTCCACTCGAGGCTCCTTCGCGGTCGCTAGTCCGTTGGCTAGTGGGCCCTCCCGAAGGCAACTCTCCTTCTGCTTGGGCTTTCCTGGTTGCTCCAGACACACCCTGACTTACCCTCGCTGGGTGAGTCCCCCAGACCTTGCTGGTCTGCATCAACGTCCTTTCTTCATTTCCACGTGACTTGCCCTTACCAAGGCTTGTTGGGTCCAATCCGGTCGCCGACACCGCAGCAATCGACAGACGTCGTGGGACAGCTCGAATCCAGCTCCTGGCCGTCGTCGACGCCTCCTGGACCTCGTGGCCGAAGAGTCAAGACGACCGTCAACCTACCTGAAGCACCCGACATCGGTGGGCATCTGCTCATCGCCTTCCTGGTCACTGGCTAGTGACCCAGACTCTGTCCCCTCTGCTTTCAGGTTCTTCAGATCTTCGATCCACCCTTGGATCCACCCGAACACTTTCGACTTGGTCGCCAGCAGCACTTTGCAGCAGATCGCCATTGAAAACGACGACGAAACCCGACCCCGAAAGACACCTATGCACCCGGCTTCCCTGGGTGAGGTAACTCGAGTACTCCGGTGCTCCCTTGGGTATTGACTCTAGAACAGCCTAGTTCTAAAGGGGTTTGCTCCAAGTCCTCCTCTAAGTGTCCTTTTTCTTTAAAACTCCAACCGCGACATTCCCCATAGAAGTCAACGGCGGCTGTGTTCTCACACTGCACGCATCCCCCGTGGGTCCCCTGTGTCACTACCTTGGGTGGTTCCTTGAGGGCCAAGCACTTCTACAGGCTCTAGGCCTTGTGTCTAGCTCAGTCGAGGTTCTTATACCACTTTATTGGTATATGGTTTGGTACGCCCCTAGGGCTCAAACGTGTATTTGTGCTATTACTGTTGATAACTGACTTGTAACTTATGTATTTCGAACTCTAGCCTCAAAAAGAGACTAGAGGGGTGTGTTTAAGACTAAATACATATATTTTAAATATATACCTGGCGTGGACCTCTTTCATTTGGTCACTCAAGAGATTATAGACTGGTAAAACAAGCTGCTTTACATTCCTCCAAGACTTAGCCTGAAGGCTGCTCTCCATAGCTACCACTAGGATAGCTTTCAATAAAGGTTGTCTTTAACCTATCTCCAATAAGGGGTTGTTTGGACTGGTACAAGGTGCCCACTATAATTAGTGGACAGCATATACCAGGCCAACTTCTCACATGACTCTTCAGCCACGAGGTCCAGGAGGCGTCGATGACGACCAGGAGCTGGATTCGAGCTGTCCCATGACGTCTGTCGAGTGCTGGGGTGTCGGCGACCGGATTGGACCCAACAAGCCTTGGCAACGGCAAGTCACGTAGAAACAGAGAAAGGACTTTGGTGCAGACCAGCAAGGTCTGAGGGGCTCACCCAGCGAGGGTAAGTCAGGGCCCGTCTGGAGCAACCAGGAAAGCCCAAGTAGAAGAAGAGTTGCCTTCGTGGGGACCCACTAGCCAACGGACTAGAGATCGCGAAGGAGCCTCGAGTGGACGCACTTGGAGCTGGCTCACAGGACAATCGTGGAGTGGAGGCCAGTGATCTTCGGTGCAGTCGGTGCTCGTGGCGGGGGCTACTCGGAGCCCAAAGCACAACTTCGAGGGAGACCAGGAAGAGGATGCACTTGCAAAAGTTCTCGGTGTCCAGGGGTCACGGTTCCACGTTACCCACGACAGCTACGTGCCTCAGCTTCGCTGGGGTCTCAGGGCAGCCTCGGGAAGTCTGGAAATCCACCTCTGGTGATGCAAAGACTTCGGCGTCCGGCGGGAGCTTCAGCGATGCAGACCGGACAGTTGCTTCTTTGGTGCCTGCCAAGCAGGGGAGTCACTCCTTGACCCCAAGGGAGATTCTTCAGTCCTCTAATCTTCAAGTAGAGCGTCGAAGGTCCAGGATTCACGTTCAGAGTTTCGTCCAGGGATAATCTAAAGTCCTAAGGACTGGGGTCCCATACTTATACTAAGTTAGGGGGTTGGACATACTCTGGGGACCCACCTATGGGAGGGTCAGGGAAGAGGGGTGGTTACACCCATTCCCTTTGTCCAGATTCGCGCCAGAGCAGGGGCAGGTAGCCCCTGCAACCGGTTTGAACTAGACTATGCACAGGGACACCAAATGGGCCCCAGTGCAGGACTTCAAAGCACCAGAGAGTGCTCCCGCCCAGCCCCAATACACACTATCCTGTCTGGGGAGGTGGTTACACCTCCCTGCGACAGGAAACCTATTGTCCAGGCCTCCCCTGCCGGAGTTTCGGTCAGCAGCGGGAGGCCAGACCTGTGTCTGTGGCAGCGGCATCCATTTTGTGATGCCAGGGCTCTGAAAAGTTAATACCGGGTATGCCGGTGTGTACATGTCTCTCCCTCTAGAAGGGTGGAATGCTACCCCCGCCGCCAGAACTGGCGGGAGGGTAGTATTCCAAAGTGTTTGACACCAAACACGACATGTTTCCGTGCAGCCATCCCAAAGTTAGCATTTACCGTGAAGTTATAATGCACTTAAGAGTATATGGTCAGGCTGCACCACAAACGGCACCAGAGGATTGACTCCGAACGCTGCAGAGGGGCTCTGCTCATGCAGGGGCACCCTCTCACATAAAAACCAAGCACTCTGCCTTCAGGATTGGTAAGGCCTGCCAAAGGAGTGACTTATAGGTTTATATATGTGTGCAATGATAGTGATATAGGTAGCCTATACCACAGTAAGGGGTGCATGCACCACCTTACCCAGGCTGCAGTAGCAGACCTGTGGTGTCATTTTGGAGGGCTTCCCAGGCGTGGCATAATACATGCTTCAGCCCCTGATAGGCCTCTGGGGTACCTATGCCCTGGGTACATAGTATACCATATACTAGGGACTTATAAGGGCACTCCAGAATCCAATCAAAGATGTACTTAAGGTAAATGGAAACCATTTTAGAGAGGAAGCAGCTAGGCTGGGGTTCTGATTAGCAGGGCCCCAGCCAGACTAAAGTCGATAAACAGTGAAGCATCAGCAGTACCCATGTGAAGCAGATCCTACTCTCCTACACATGGGTAGTGACTGGATGATTAGAGTACTGCAAGGAGAGTGCATGGTGAATTTATAAGTGCTTGTGTTTTGGCGCAGTGATTAGATAAGGACATGGAACTGGCTGGGTGATTGGAGGAGTGCATGGATAGTGACAAGGAGATGGCTGGACTGCATCAGTAGTGCTCTGGGGATTGTAGCAGTGCATGTGTTAGTGCCTGGGTCATTGCATAAGTACATGGGTACTGACTGGATGATTAGAGTACTGCAAGGAGAGTGCATGGTGAATTTATAAGTGCTTGGGTTTTGGCGGAGTGATTGGATAAGTACATGGAACTGGCTGGGTGATTGGAGGAGTGCATGGGTAGTGACAAGGAGATGGCAGGACTGCATCAGTAGTGCTCAGGGGATTGTAGCAGTGCATGTGTTAGTGCCTGGGCCATTGCATAAGTACATGGGTACTGACTGGATGATTAGAGTACTGCAAGGAGAGTGCATGGTGAATTTATAAGTGCTTGTGTTTTGGCGCAGTGATTGGATAAGGACATGGAACTGGCTGGGTGATTGGAGGAGTGCATGGGTAGTGACAAGGAGATGGCAGGACTGCATCAGTAGTGCTCAGGGGATTGTAGCAGTGCATGTGTTAGTGCCTGGGCCATTGCATAAGTACATGGGTACTGACTGGATGATTAGAGTACTGCAAGGAGAGTGCATGGTGAATTTATAAGTGCTTGTGTTTTGGCGCAGTGATTGGATAAGGACATGGAACTGGCTGGGTGATTGGAGGAGTGCATGGGTAGTGACAAGGAGATGGCTGGACTGCATCAGTAGTGCTCAGGGAATTGTAGTATTGCATGTGTTAGTGCCTGGGTCATTGCATAAGTACATGGGTACTGACTGGATGATTAGGGTACTGCAAGGAGAATGCATGGTGAATTTATAAGTGCTTGGGTTTTGGCGGAGTGATTAGATAAGTACACACATGTCACATCAGGCCCCGCCCCCTCTCTTCACCACTGTGCAAACGCGCCCCCTGGCGGGTTTTAAGTTGGGGGATTAATTCCCCTTGAATCCTGAGGGTCCCTGGGGGCCAACTAGCCCACCAGGTACCTCCAGTAAGCGCCACAGAGCTGCGTTGCAGAGAGGTGGTCCGAGGCCACGCCCTTTTTACACCTCTCTACAACGCAACTCTGGGGCGCTTACTGGACGTACCTGGTGGGCTAGTTGGCCCCAGGGACCCTCAGGATTCAAGGGACTTAATCCCCAACTTAAAACGCGCCACAGGGCACGTTTGCACACTTGTCACATTAGGCCACGCCCCCTCCCTGCACCACTGTGCAAGCGCGCCCCCTGGTGCGTTGTAAATTGGGGGATTAAATCCCCTTTGAGTCCTGAGGGTCCCTGGGGGCCAACTAGCCCGCCAGCTACCTCCAGTAAGCGCCACAGAGCTGCGTTGCAGAGTGGTGTAAAAAAGGGGCGTGGCCTTGGACCACCTCTCTGCAACGCAGCTCTGTGGTGCTTACTGGAGGTACCTGGTGGGCTAGTTGGCCCCCAGGGACCCTGCGGATTGAAGGGGAATTAATCCCCCAACTTAAAATGCGCCACGGGCGTGTTTGCACAGTGGTGCAGGGAGGGGGCGGGGCCAGATGTGACAAGTGTGCAAACGCGCCCCGTGGCGCGTTTTAAGTTGGGGGATTAAGTCCCCTTGAATCCTGAGGGTCCCTGGGGTCCAACTAGCCCACCAGGTACCTCCAGTAAGCGCCACAGAGCTGCTCAGGGGGTCCCTGTGGGACCCCCTGAGCAGGCCTGGGGGGTCAGGGTGTTTTTACCCTGCCCCCTTTTCTTGTTTTTGTTTATCTTTCTCTCACCTTTTTCTTTCTTCCTCGGTCGGAGCACAAGATGGCTGCCAACACTTCCTGGTTTGAAGTGTTGGCAGCCAATTAGAGCCAAGCTCGTGCTCAGGGGTTAGGCTCCGCCCAGATATCTAAACGTTTTATTTTTTGAATTTCTCAGGAACTACTGAACGGATTTACACCATTTAACAGAAAGGACTCTTTCTGAACCAAGGGCTACCTTTTTGCCAAATTTGGTGTAATTCCGTTCAGCAGTTCGGGCTGTAGCTTTGTCTAAAGTTTCCTATGGAAATTAACATGGGGAAAACGCGTTTTGGGACCCCCCTTTTTTCTCGGCCCCCGCTTGACGAATCACCCCGAAACTTTCAAGACAGGAGCTGACCGGAGCTGATCACTAGTTTTGAAAATTTCACGAAGATTCGTCAACCGGCGCCAAACTTATTGGGAAAACAAAAAATGCTTTTTGAATAGAAACAAGGTCCTAACTATAACTACCTACTGTTATATATATCGGCACAACGCTATAGTGATGCATACAACGTGAAACAAAAGAAACAGTGCAATGTTTATGAAAAACTACTCCTTTAAGCATATGGTATTTTTGGCATACCTGTGCCAACTAATCTGCTCTAATATGTGGGTCGTGATTTTTATGTTGGTTAATCTTGTGCTTATATTGCTTTGTGCTATTCAGTCAATAGCAGATACTGTGCATTTTTGGTTCTCATTAACTTGTATTCATTTCATTAGTTTGGAATTACATGCCACTCTATTCAAAACAATGAGGAGTTCCTTAGTATAGTAATATAGGGCCAGATGCATGAAGAAACCGTTTTGCGATTTCCTAATTGCGAATCCTTGTGATTCGCAATTAGGAAATCGCAAAACGGCATGCATGAAAGTGTGTTGAACACTTTTTGTGATTCCTGGGGGATCGCAAATGACCTACCTCATGAATATTAATGAGGTAGGTCGCATTTTTGACCCCCTAGGAATCGCAAAATTCACAGCGATGGTGGCCTGCTAGGGTCAGTAGACCACCATGTCTGTGATTGCTTTTAAATAAAGCAATTTTTTTTAAAAATGCAGCCTGTTTTCCTTAAAGGACAACAGGAATGCGTTTCTAAAACAAAAATGAAAAGTTTTCTTTTCATTTTTTAAGAGTAGGCAGTGGTTCTGTCCTTAAAAAACACTGTAACAAACATTCACCAAGGGGAAGGGGTCCCTTGGGGACCCCTTCCCATTTGCGGATGGGTTACCACCTACTTAAAGTAGGTGGTAAAATGTGAATGTTTTGCGACCGCATTTCAGTCACAAAACATCCCTACATATCGATGCGATTCAGTATTAGGAAGGGACGCCCTAAACATGGCCCTTCCTAATAGCGAATCGCAAACCCATTTTGCGATGCGGTAACAGGTTACCAAATCGCAAAACAGGGTTTGCTGCATCTGAAAAGCATTTTTTGCATTCGCAAACGGCCTCTTGCCGACAGACGGTGTTTAGCTGTGTGCTGTTGAAGACCTATTGTGTACAATACCAATACTTACAGTGGGCACTGGGTCAGTCACTGGTATCATTTGTTTTCATGTTTATCACATTTGCTTGATTCTTATTTAGTAGCTTTCTGTAATATTCCTCCGTTTGTCACTCCTCTGGAGCACAGCTTCTTTGACATCCTTTTGATTGGAAGATTGTAACCCCCCCATGGCTCACATTAGAGAACTACTCTTCAGTTCTTGCTTTAGCCAAGACATTTTGATTTCAATAAAATATATATTGGCCCTGCCAATGCTTGCTTTTTCCCTTTGACCACTCCAATCAGAGCACATGTGCTTTCTTGCTCTGTCGTCCATGTGCTGCTTCCCCACCTGATTCCTATGCTCTCATTGTTACTTACCTCTCAATTCATCAGTAAAAGCACAGCAGAAGTTATATGTTTGCTGGGGTTTGCCTAAACAGCAGACTTTATAGGGTTGAATTTATCTCCTGCTTTCCACATGTTGGATAAAAACTGAGGTCCTGGCACACAAAGGCAGCATTTATGGTGCTGCAAAATGGCTGCAGTACTTGTTTCAGTTAGGAATCCTGTGGAAAATAAATTAGGCCTTGTCAGGAGTTTTCCTTTAAATTCTGACGTTTACTTGTTGATTTTTAATTTATGTTCTACGTTTCCTACGTGAAAAGTGTTTAAATACAATAAATCATGCCATTTATAAAGATTGAAAATATTGAATTCAATGTAGTTTCGAGATACCTTAAGACTTGTGATTGCTTTTCTCTAGTATGTTTTACGTTTTTAAAAACTGGCAAAGCCAATAGCTCGGCATTCACATTATAAAGTTGCTACTTATTGCCTTTTCCAAAGCTTTTTTGAATAGGGATCTGTTTAAATTCTGCAAAGAAAACAATTTGATGTGTCAGTAAATGCTTACTGCTGAGCATAGGGAACTTGGTTAGCGGGTCACCTCTACTGAGCCAGTAAATTGAACATCAGGGGCGTTAAAAGAAAGCTACTATTACAACACTACACTATAATACCATGTAAACTTAATATAAGGGTTTATAAGAGAGAGCTCTCACCTCCACGCCACATGAAATAATATAAAATTTATTTTAGGGGCATAAAAATTAGCTCCCACCGACACACCATATAACAGAAATTGGATATTAGGAGCATTAAAACATGTCGACTATTTAGATGAATATTGTGGAACATTATTTCCGAATATATTCCCACTATGTTTTTAATCCTTAACAGGGATCCCTGAAATAAAGTACCTGTGGATTGAGTACCTTAGTTAATTTTAGTTTCACTTCCACCAATCAACAGATTCAGTTAGCAATGAGTTTCTGAAGGATATCAGGTCCATTTCAAACTCAGCACGGCAAATTGAGATAAAGATATCCGGCAAAGAGCCCCTATATAGGGGCACACCGGGCATTGCAGCGCCGGCCTTATAAGGAGGCAGCCCGATGATGAAGCATGCCACCCTTGTGGTGGCACTAGCGTAACGAAACTTGAGGGGGCCCCCCTGCAAGGTACTTGGAGGGGCCCCCTCCGGACTCAATCACGAGCTCTCCAGCCAGAGTATTGTGCTGAGGGGGCCCCGTGGAGCTTGGGCCCCCCCGCACCATGGGGGCCTGAGTTACACCACTGTGTGGTGGGTGACGGCTCTTGCTCCGATAACCTTCTAACTTGGCAACCGCTAGGGTACACGAATGATGTTACCTTGGTCTTTCTGTTTAGGGACAGCGCACTGTTTTTTGAGTAAGACTACAGAATATTCCATGATCTACACATAGTTTTCATGACAAACACGCTGCTGACTCCTAGCACTCCACTAACATTAGACATCCTAACACCAAATGGATAAACCAGAATTCGTAAACTCCCGTAGAATAATATATATTCTTAGAGATTTTCTCCAGTTTAACACAAAGTATAATTATAGCTAATATTCTTTTTTGTTTTTTTGTTGGTACAACCCTTCATATGCTCCCTACCAATGTCAATGGAATGTTCCCTTGAAGATTCTGAGAGGGCATTTAGAATGTTGGAGTGTTCCTTTCAGTCAGAGAGATTTGACAGTTTCTGTCAGCTGTGCAGAGCATACTGGGTGCACTTCCTGAAGTGAGATAAACTTACCTCTTCAGCTACTAAGACTGAATGTCATCATTTACTCCTTTTCACTAACAAAATTAAAGACTGCCTAGTTGTCATGTAAGAATACTCCACTAGCTAGCCTTCCCAAACCTATCATAACCACTCTGAAAACTATTCTACATGCAACTACACACCTCATCAAAGAAAAAAATAAATCAGAACACATCACCTCTATTTTGAGGGATCTTCACTGGCATCGCCTGGTAGATAGAATCCACCTTTTGTGCACTAGGCACAAATCCCTGGTTTTTAGCCTACCCCACTAGTTAAAAAACTGCAGCACAATGGGAGGAAGAGACACAAGAGGCAATTCTTGGCTTCAAATGGAAATTTCAAAAACGAAAAAGTCCAAAACTCTTCAACCTTTCCCAGCTAAGCAATAATATGGAATCCCCTACCTGCAGAACTCAGGCTCAACCTCCTATGTACCAGACTTCTTGAAATGCTTAAAAATCTGCATTTTCAGGTGCAGCTAAATAACTAACATTGTTCAAGGCTGAGCCTTCTGTTGTTTCTTCCTCATAATTTTTAAAGACCTCCGCTGCTCATGTGGCTAGAGATGTGCTAAACAAATACCATTAACAAAATAAAAAAAAGTAGAAATGATCGGCCTATATCAAAGTAAGATTACTGTATACCTACAAACTGCTCCAATTAAAGCTTAAGGCCAATCTTCCTCTTACATGAAACGTTTAACCTATGACAGAGGATCTCCATCCGAGCACGGGGTGGGATGATAAATAGGTGAAAATGGTGCGCAAAGAGGTGCCACACATCGACAGGGATAGTAAGCGCTATATAAGTGCAATTCTTCATCACTGTGCCCTCTTGCCGAGCCAATGGCATCTTATCTGTGGGAGGCTCACAATCATCAGTTACGAGCTGTTGGTCCACAACCTCAGAGTTGGAAGAAGGGATGGGTGGGCCACCAAGGATTTGGATTGGCTGTCCAGAGGCTGGCCCACTGCTCTGTCAAGTGAAGCAGCAAGAGCCATGTGTGCAGCTAGGAATAGGGAGGACCTCTAGAACGCTTGCAGTGTGAAATGCCTCACAAGCTGCAGTTCGTCATGTTGTTGCCTTTGAGGACGACATTTACCGTTTCTTCGATGGATGGTACTATTTCTGGAGGGGGGCACACTCTTGTCAGCCAGTGAGCCACATATGGCCCGATAAATTGAATCCTACAGGATGGAGTCAGACAGAATTTTGGAGAGACGACTGAGAATTGAAGATTGAAGAGGGCCCCCAGAGGTAGGGCAAGCTGATTGTAGCTAAGGCTTTGAAAATGCCCTTCCTAGGCAGTACTGCATATATTGGGGTAGCAGTGGGTATGTTGGAGCCAAATTGAAGTTGTTAGTGGAGCCAGAATCTTGGTAGACTTGCACGGCTACAATGACATGAAAGGCAGTATTCCTACTTGGTAGTTCTGGTTACTCAGAGGGAACAGAATAACTTTTTATGGGCCTGCAGGGTGGAATCCGTATGCACAGAGCCTGCCATCCAGTTTGATAGCTGCAAGCACCAGAGACTGAGTTGAAATCTGGTACTTCTGGAAGGAGAAGGAGGAGATTGGGCTTTGCCAAATATTGACCTTTACTATCTCACTTTCACTTTTTCTGGATGAAAAAAGAGGGAGAGTAGTAAAGCTGAAATGTCTGTAGGGCCCCCTAGCAGAGGAGCATCTCCACTGTTACAGACGTTCTGCAGTGACCGGCAGAGGTAACCTCAAGACAAGGGCTGAGGAGTTTGTACAAGAATAGCCATAAAACTACCTAGGAGGGGGGTTGATTTGGATTTACTGGTGGTAGAGAAAGGGACATCTTCCCTGTGAGGAGTGGTGTGTCACCCTAGAGGACATGGATGAAGAAGATGGTTTGATTGGCCCCTGAAGTGCATCCTACTGGAATGAGAAATGAATGAAGAGAAATTGCTGACTGATGGCATTGGACAACAAGCATTTGCAATGCAATAGGTCTCACATTTACGCAAGTTTGAGCTATTGGCATTGTAAATGACAATGCATTTTACTTATGTGTTGGTTTTTAAAACATAAATAAAAGGCATTGTCATTTACAATGCTAATAGCTTAAAGGCGTGCGACCGCCTTTTAAAAAAAAATATAAAGTGCGGAAAAATCGCAGATCTCGCTAAAGTGACCCATGTAGGCATAAACAAACCATGTGTACTAAATAAAAGTGAAAGCGCACATGGCGCGCTGAATGTTGCAGGAAAGCACGGTGTGCCAGCAGTACCAGAAAATCATGCAAGAAAATAGTGCTTACAGACGAAACAACACGTACCGTGTAACAATCGAAGTAAAAGTACCAGTTCTCATGGGAGGTTACAAATGAAGACAGGGCGGTACTAACGCTGGGACTAACAAGCCTATTAACTAATCAGAAGCCAGAGTTTAAAAAGGACAATGACACAAGCCAATGAAAAATATGGGTGGAGAGTGGGCGGAGCTTCAAGTGCATACTCTAATACAGCATGGCTCGTAGAGCAGCGCATGCGCTGCCCAGGCTCCACCTAAAAATGGCTTTCAGCTTTACAGGATTGGAAAGGAGTGGCTGGCTCGGAAGAAATGTGGCTCTCGCCTGTTCTGTCTCGATGGCACTCACCAATTTGGGCCTGATTAATCCCATACTACACTTGTGCCACACTACTAAGGGATAAAATAAATTATCCCCATCAAAGGGCAAACAAATTACTTTATCCTTCACCTCATATTTCAGCCCACAAGGCGGAAGCCACACTTCCTTGCATATGGAGTAACAATCGTTCATGACATTGGCACCCCAAGAGAGAATTAACTTCTCAATGAAACGCGATGCTAATAGTTTTACCAGGTGGTCACCAACCATTTTGCAGAGTATGGTGCCTCCAAAGAGTTGCTGAGGACTCTGACCCCTCCCCTAACTGATGTCACTTCTACCACCGGTGTTGCAACTCTCATCAAATGGATATGCACCAGTAAGAAGAACCCTGGTAAGACAACTGTCTGACAGGGTGGGGGAGCACCTTGCTAACCATGCCATGTTTGTTAAAGAGTCAGACAGAGTGAGGATGTGTACAGGTCCATAAAAAGAATTTGGAAGTCATTAACTGAGGATCTACTGGAGAAAAGATGGGCTGTAACCTGACGTACTGGAACCTCTATTAATCTGTTCTTTGATAAGGAAGAGCAATTAAATGTTTACTCTTCAAGCAAGTGCCTTCAGAAGGGTCCAGATATACATTACAGTTCACCTTTGCCTTCTGAGCTCTACATTCAACAGTATTACCATGAGGCACTGTTGCCTTTTTTTGATCTCAGACACTCCCTATCAAAGCACGTACTTCTGCTTCACTCAACATGCTATCTTTACCGCCTAGTAATATGCTTTCTCATTCTAAATCTCAAGAAAATTACATTTCTGTGCTTGCCAAGAAAGGTCAAATTAAGTTTCAAGATGGCGTAGGAAAACATGACTTTTAAAGTTCTTGTGTAACTTTCTCCTTCACAGAGCCTCCCTATTAACTGAATATGCAAGCTGTCACACAGAGTCCCTGCAGCCATCAGGTTTTCAAAGGCAATCTTTTCAAGTACAACGTCTTGTTATCCCTCTGCACAAAACCCTTGCTTCTTTCCAGCCACAGGCTCTTCCCTTCAAAACTGCAAAACTGTAGCACTAACCTTGTAAGTAGTGATTGATGTTTTCTTTCCATTCTCAGACTGGTTGACTTTGCAAGTGGGAAACATTACTACTATCTTCTTTCCGCTTCCAGTGTTGTAGTTCTGAAGGCAATTTATTTCCATTGTTTTACTCTTCCAGTGGGTTCTAATGTCCAAGGGATGTCCCACCACCATCTTTTTTTTATTATTAGCAATGATGGGTTCCTTAAGTCCACTGACTATCACCGTCTCCGTGCTACCCTTGGAGGGGAACCTGCAGAGTCTTCTCAAAGTCTCCCGAGACTGAGAACAGATGTGACCATCCACTAGATTTCTCGTGCGCTCTTGATAGACAGGGGATTGGTGGCAGCCTTTTGCCACCAACTTCAGGCTGCTCCTTAGAATGAGATGCTGTGGGCAGTCCTCGGTGTCGACCTTGCTGCCCTTAGTAAATTGTTCCAGGGATGCCATCTGGCCTCTTCTCTGTTTACATGAGCAGCCACGTCCTTCATGGATGCGCTCCATGAATGTCAGCGTTCACCAAAAATGTCACAAAATCTTCTGATTTCTGTCATGGTACAGTTCAGTAATTCAGTGTTCAACTAAAGGAAATGATGGAGCTATTTCAGTAGGCCTAGCAGTGGAAACATTTCAAGGTCCTGGCAATGTCTGGATGAAAATCCACAGTATATTCCCAATTATGAGTAAGCACTGATGTCACAACTACTCTATGACACGGTACGCTCATTAGCTTGAGATCCTAAAACTGCACTGCAGGAAGCGGGCTCTTTATATAGCGGACCAAAAAGTGGTACACTGAGTAAAGGGTCCAGGCAAACCCCAGGTGGTTTACAGAGGTACAAATGTTAACCCAAATGCTCTCTTTTGTGGTAGTGCGGGCAAGCAGTTAGGCATATCAGAGGGTAGTGCTAAGCATTTATTGCACAGACAAAGGCAATAAGTGACACACACTCTCAATAATGAAATCCGACACCAATTTATAAAAATTACACATATTTTTATATGAATTTAGATACCAAGATCATCGGAATCAGGTAAGTACTTTTCGAGTTATGAATTTTTACAGTTTCAAAACTTGACGGTGCAATTTTTGAGAGCGCTAATGTTATCCTATGGGGGATAGCGTACTGCATTTGGGCACTTAACAGCAACTTACGGGACCAATCTTCTGGACTTGAGGTGAGTATGGGGCAAGGTCATGAATAATCTAGGCCTTAATTTCAAACTCTCTGTTGCTGCTTGTCGCCATCTTATTCCTGAACACAGTGATCTTTCTGTCCTTTACTCACTGAGCACCCAGGAGAGAAGAGATACTTTGTAGGCAATATTTTGAAACACAATGTCATTCTCTCATGTACAACATGATGCTTTGTTCTCAAACTTCATTCTCATACCAGGTTAGCAAAGGGAATGCTTTCTCAAGACCTCACCTATTGGGACTGTAATGAAATTCTCATGAGAACTTAGATTTGATTAGTAACAGAATTTGTACTAACCGTAAGGAGTTACAGGAGCACTAAGTATGGGAACTGTTCTGTGAAGGTCTGTGAGACAGTGCTGACAAATGTGATTTCAAACTGAATCGTTCTTTCTCTAATAATATTGGGTGGGGTTTATGGACCTTTGCACATTCACACCAAAATTTATAATTCTATTGTATTTTACCTTAAAAAATGGGCTTCACAAAGAGGGTGTTGGGTTCTCTTCCCCCTGATGTTTAGCAGGCATCACTCTGTCAGAGTGGTCTCTGATTTATGACCTTCCATTGAGTTGCATTATATATTGTTCTACTATTTCATGATTTGCATTTTATTCTGAGCTTCATGCTTTCATATGACAAGTGATCAACTAACTGACTCTTAGCCACCTTTTTTTGCTTTCTGTAATGTCTTTAACCCAAGTGTCTCCAATCAAGCTACCATTAGCTCCCAGACGCCTTCAGAGTAGCTCACAGCCTTGAATTCATTTCTAAATAAGCACAAGGTCACATTTTCCTTTTAAACTTAAGGGAAGGTAGTGTTTATTTTACATTATTATCATCAGACTGCAGATAGCAGGGCCTGATAATGAGCAGTGCTCAGTCAGATTTATGACCCATGGGGCACAAAGGTGAAGAACCTGAAGCACTGAGATATTATCTCTTAAATAAAAGTCCTTGTCAACTCAATATTGGAATGTGAGAACAAAATGATAATTCTGAATGCTTTTAAATGGGAGAAAATTAAAATGAAAAGTTACCTTACCGATTAAGTTAACTCTTCATTTTAATTTTCTCCCATTTCAAAGTGTTGCATTTACAAACAGCAGGCTTCTTGCTTCTAAAGGCCAGTAGACAATGTGCCATATGTAGAACTGAAAAATGCAATTTAAAGGGGAGAAAGTTACAGTCCAGAAAAATGTTCCATATTTCGAACATTTTTGCAGAACATCTTTCTGCACTTTAAATTTCTCCCATTTAAAAAAAATGGTTCTATGCTTGTGTTATACATGTAACAGTGCCACATATGGTGTAAGGTATATCCTTTGCCACAAGTACATATGACACAGGCTCTCAGTCACTCACACATATATATCCCATTCATACGCACACATGTGCATACATCCCAAAAGACCACACTTTCACTGACACACATGGCAGCCCTGTCATAGTGCCCCTATAAAGAGTATTTGTTTTTAAAATCATAGTATCTGGCTGTATGGACATTAGCCTTAAAGTCAATGAAGCTGGGTCTGGGGGTGTCTGGGGACAATCTGTGAGTTGTTTAGCCTTCAGTAGCCCTCGATGATCTTCATTCACTGATCAGAATTAGCTCTCCCTACAGAAAAGGTTGGAGACTACTGCTTTAAACATTCCATAAACCTTCATGGATTTCATACTTGTCAGTCTTTATTGTGAAGCCGAATGTGCTTCACATTTAATTCTGAAATGTTATTTGATATTGAACTTTCATGTTGACCAAGTCCAATTGTGATGCAACAAAACCCAAAAGGGGATTAACACTGCTCCCAGGTTCATCAGTAGCGCTAGAGATCGAAAACTAGAGTAAAAGCGCTATATTACCTCTAGGAATGTTTAAATTGGATATGTTAGTCCCACATAGATGCTCCTTTTCTGATCCTGGGAGAGTCATCTATAGTGGAGCCAGAAAACCTCAAAAGTTACTGCCTCATTGTGATCCTTCTCTGTATGGATGAAATAGTAGAAAATTAAGTAGAAGATAATCTGCAAAAAGACCCTAAACTGCCTCGGGCCTCATCTATCCTTATTCCACCGTTTATGCAGTACGAAAACAGAAATGTTGCAAATCTATATGCTTGTGGCCCTTGGCACAAAGAGAAAGCCCTACTATTCCAAGTGGACTTGTTTGAGGCTCTACAATTACATTCTGATGAATCGTGGTGATCGAAACCTGTATGTCTATGGATTGAAAAGGTATACCTTTGTGCGGATTTGGTTGAGGAGTCCACCATGTGTGAACAGGTGGATGACTTGGGAAGATGATGGTGCCTATTATCATTGGCCACTGAATCATTTAAACCTTTCCCACTTAGATTCTTGCCAGAAGCAGTGATATGCAAACGATCATTAGGCTGAGAGCACTCTACAACCACCAGACTTGGGTAGTAATACGATAAGGATGTGTAGCATGTTGTCTTGTACAGCAAAGTAAAGCGTAGTTCGCTCCAGGCTAACATGAACTGGTGAACAGCATGACATTGGCTGTTTCATAAAGGCCTACAGTGACTTAAGAGGCTCCAGAACCAGGTCATAACGTGAAAGGGCTGTGCTGGAAAGGATGATCTGGCCAGTGAGCACTCCAAATAAGAAAGAAAAATGCAACGGAGCACTCAAAATATGTGTAGCAATCACTATGATCACAAGAAGAAATGCAACTAAGTAATCTGGTGGTGCCTTCATTTTACAGAGGGGGGATCTCAGATCATGCTCCGGTGACGATTAAGCTTGGCACTCCGAACTCAGGAACCAAACCAATGAGGAGGCTTAGTGCCTGGCACTTCACTGTCTGGGAAATTGCCAAAATACTGACCCATAAATTTCAAGAGTATCTCAAGGCCTCAGTGTCCTCTCCGGAAGTGCTCTGGGAGGCCGGGAAGGCAACAGGAGAGGCGAGGCATGTTCATATATGAAAGGAAGGGAGAGGGCGAAGCATTGGTAGATAGTATCCCTGGAGACGACCGTTCTGCACCTGGAGCAATCGTACAGTGATCTTCCTAGTGAGCAGACAGTAAGACAATTGGAATCTGAGTGGGCGACTCCATAAACAGCTCTCCCTAGATAAGGCTAGGCAGTGTTGGTTATTCTGAATGACGAGGACCTATGAGTGGGCCGATAAGTCAGCAAACTGATTTACTGGTTGAAGACCTTGCTTCATGCTCAATTACTCTTATAACAAGTGACACCAGTAATTGGGTGTTGAAGGCTAGAGATATAGGAGGACCAGCACTACATACTGCCAGACTCTATATGCCGCCCGTTGGCGCCCAAGAGGGAGAATTCCACTCCACTCATCAGGGAGCTCCCTTTGCTGGTGCTGGGCCCTGCTGTTCGTCTATTTCTGGGGGCACCCTCTTATGGAGGAGGAACTGGCCGAGGCTATGATGGGGATACAGTCGGGGAAGACGCCAGGGCCCGATGGGTTTCCTATCGAATATTATCACAGACTCTCTTTATGATCCCCTTCTGGCAATGTTCCAGGAGGCAGTGGAGAGAGGACTCTTCCCCCGAGCTAGAGCTTGCCACTATTGGGGTGTTTCACAAACGTGGGTGTCCCCCTGAGAACTGCTCTTCTTATCACCCGATATCCCTGATCAACACTGAACTTTAAATGTGCACCAAAACATTGCCTAACAGACTCGAACAACTGCTCCGGGTCGAATAGCTGGGGATCAATGTGGCTTTATGCCACCACGAAGTACACGTCATTGTAGCCGCAGAATTCAGATGGCCTTGGCCAGACCGGACAAATGTTGTTTTATGCCACAACAAAGCATACCTCATTGTAAGCACATAATTCAGATGACCTTGGCCAGACTATCCGAACTGGGGGACCCCACTGCTCTGTTACTAGTAGACTTCTAAAAAGCATTTGATTCTGTTGACTGGGACTATCTGGGGGACATCTTGGGGAGGATGGGTTTTGGACCCCACTTTCGATCATACGTTCAACTCCTCTACGCTCAACCAAATGTACAGGTCCGTGTCAACAGGACTCTGTCGGATCCCTTCCCTATTCAACGGGACACCAGGCAAGGTTGCCCACTGTCCCCTTTCCTGTTTGCTCTGGCCATAGAACCCTTGGTGGTCTGGGTTAGATGCGACACCCAGGAGTGGGAGTTTGACTGGGGGCTGGCTATGGACCGTATTGCACTATAAGCAGATGAAGTCCTACTTTCTTTCCAGGCACTCTCTGTCGAGTTTTCGGCTTAAGGGTCAACATGGTTAAGTCTCTTTTGGTTCCCCTGAAGGGATATGAAAGTACGGTGAACTGGCAATCCCAACGTCCCTATTAGGAGACTCAGCTTCCCGTAACTGAGGGTTCATATAGCCTTAAAAACGCACCTCACGTGGTCCCTAAATTTGCGGACACTCATTTCTAATCTCATGCAGTCGCTGTCTGCCTGGGCTAAATTCCTGCTTAACATAATGGGCAGGATTGCCTAATTCAAAATGATTTTACTTCCACATACACAATATATAACCCAAACTTTACCCCTAAGGATCCACCACCACTGGTTCCAAACACTATTCTCTACAATCAGAGCATTTATATGGGCCAACCGTCCATCTTAGGTGGCGTTTGGCAAATGCACCTGGTCAACCTTCGATGGAGGGCTGGATATGGCAACTATCCAACTTTATTATTGGGCCGCACACCTAATAGTGATAAATGGCTGGTTTAGTGTGGGTTTGAAGAACCCGGCATACCGCCTTGAACTGGGAAGGATGGTGTTGGGGACCCTCATGAGTTACCTATATGGTGACCGCATTCCTCGGAATGTACCGGAAATTACTCAAATTGTGTTGTGGCAGAATGCTCTGCGTTGGACAGGCTGGGACCACAGGAATTCTCGAGACCCCCTTGAGGAGAGGAAGATGGTTGCGCCATATGACAGAGCTGGAGAAATTTGGTCCAGCTGTGCCGTATGGTGCACCTCACTGGCATTTTGGTCCTTGGAGATGTATGGCGGGGGTCCCATATCAAATCCTTTCAGGAGCTCCAGGTGGAATTTTCACTACACAATTCGCAATCCTACAGATTCGACTTGCACTTTCTGCCCACTACACAACCTTGGTTACTGTACCTGATTTCAACTCCTGGAGGCAAAACTCCTCATGGGGCCCTTGTCAGAGAAAGGGATTTCACAGGTCTACAAATCATTGCTTATACATGCCCGCCCTTTCTAGGATCGCCTCAGTTGGGAGACCTGGGTAGATCAATTGGATGATCTTGATTGGAGGGATGTGTGCATGTCCCCCAGAACTTTGGTTATTCCCGCCAAGCTGAGGTTGATACTTCAATTTCCTGAATATGACTTACTTTACATTGGCCAGGTTGTGGCTGGCAAACAGATTGGCGACCCCCTCATGCATACGTTGTCAAGTCGAGGAGCCACATTTCTTTCACTTAGGTCGGGAATGCCTGCGGATCTAACATTAATGAGGAAAGGTATTGTCAATCCTTGTTCGTGTGTTGACCAACCCGGTGGAAGTGTCACCCAGGGAGCACTGCTGGGCATTGTTGAGGACTTGGGGGACCCCAGGGGTGACCACACTCTTTTGGGCATTGGAATGGTCTTGGCCAAGCGGGAGCTGGCAAAGCACAGAAACTCTCCTTTGGCTCTGCCTTTGGCAGACCACCATAATCTGGTATATGTCTGGCCCCACACCCTCTTCCATTGAGCAGCTGATCTTATGAATTAGCTGTGCAGGGATAGAGAAGTGACTATGAAGCCATGCACAACATGGTCTCAGATCCTTAAGACCGAAATGTGGTTTGTAAAAAGCATTAACCTGTTGTCCTGCCACCCAACACCACTGTCCTCGTTATAACCACCCCTCTCTACAATATACAAAATATACTTGGCGTCCTGTCATCACCACTCACCTCTTGAAGAGACTCCAAACAATACAGAACTCAGCAGCAAGACTCATACTCAACCTCCCAAGAAGGACCTACATCACATCCCATCTCAAGAAACTACACTGACTCCCGCTCCAGAAGAGATGCCAGTTCAAGATGCTGACCTACACCTAAAAGGCCCTGCACAACGAAGGACCGGTATACATCACCAATCGCCTAATGTCCACCAACCGTCCAGACACCTCCGCTCAGCCTTCCTTTCCTTCGCAGACTCTCCTTCGCAGACACCCCACGGATCTGCCGAACCAACAGCGCAGGGCGCTCTTTCTCGCATCTGCCAGCCAAGGCTTAGAACAACCTCCCCCTGCACCTCAGGACCACACCGTCACTCCAACAATTCAGAAGAGACCTAGAGACCTGGTTGTTTGAATAAACTACCTCTACGCAGCCGTGAACAGCTCAAGCGCTTCGAGATCCTCACAGATGATTTGCTGCACTCTACAAATGTCTGATTGATTGATTGTCACCCTCCGTTGCCACCCTTCAAAAGCAATCTCCACTCCCTCACCCTAGCACAATAAAAAAAAAATACCAGCGTTGCTGTCTTAGACTCATGCCACCCTCATAATAAAACCCTCACCCACCCCCTCTCAAAATGTAAAACAAATGTAAAAAATAAATAATAATAAAATTCCTGAACACCACTCTCTGCAGCTTCCCTCTCCTTCCCAGACCACAGCTATGCTATCAATTCTCACAGGGGTGACCACAGTCAGAGGTCTTCAGTACAGGTGCCTAAGGCTCCAAAGTTGACCAAAACATTCCTTTAATATCAGTGAGGCTCAAGAACGCCCTCACATTTGTCTGGAAACTGGGGTAGACCAGAATACATAGGATATTTTCTTCCAGAGGTCGAACCTTTGCACTACCTCCCTTGTGCTGTGAGTAGACCACAGAGGACAGGTCATCTTGGCACTCTGTTGCCTTTTATGCCAGTTATCCCCATGTAACGCAGCAACACCTTTGGGAGGGGGTGTCCCAAGTTCTTCTTTAAAGTACTGTGGATCAGAACAATGTCATCTAGGCAGGCTGTTCGGTTTTCAGTTTCAATTGATTTTTGGCAGTAAATACCCACTGGATGAAAATCAGCTTTTTTGGTGTTTCAAACCAAAAATAGCAGACGGTCAGCGCTAGACAGAGTCCCAGAAAAAAAATGTAAAGCACTGTCCCCCACCATCATCAGTGTTACCTGTGCTAGTGTTGCACAGCAGGGAACTCTGCTGTGTAAAACCGTAAACCTAAAAGACAGATCGTGACTCGCCTACAGCCCTTAAAAGGAGGACTTCTGCTGCCTCCCTTTGCGGCTACTTCCGTCTATCCCTTGAGGGGACGAGACATACTAAAGGACCTCAGGTGAGGTGCCCACCTATTCAAGTGTAAGTGCATGCATGGATCAGGGTCCCGAATGGCAATTGTTGCTCACATGACCACCTAAGCCTTCCCGTCTAAAATACCTACTGGGTTTGGGATCATGACAGGCGACTCCCTCCCCTAAGTACCTGGTGGGCTCAGGATCCCAAGAAGAAGATCCATACCTTACAGGCCTACCATGCTTGGATTAAAGGTAGGCCGCTTTGTGCCCTTAGTACCTGCTGGACTTAAGAGTCATAGTAGGCCACTGCCTACCCTAATTGCTTGCCGGGTTTGGTGTCCAGCAGACTGTTGTTTTGGGACTGGGGGGCATGTTGCCTGTTGGGGTCTGGCAGACCGGCATTGTGTAGATACCGGGTATGCAGCATTAGCTGCCTAGCCCTGTAGGGCCCATACTGCCTGTTGGGCTTCGCGTCCTGGTTGGCAGCTATTGTTTTGGGGCTGTGCAGGGGCCAAATTGACAACTAGGTGTACAGTCCCAGCAGCCCAACACTGTAGAGGTAGGCAGCATCAGCTAGTCCACTCTCATGGAGATCATGTTTTATTTTGCTTTTGGGTCCCGGCAGACCTATGTTACCATGGTGGGAAGACATATAACAGATTTTAACTGTGACAACAGGCTGCTATTTCTTTAAAAACTTTGATGTTCACAAACTTTTTTTTTAAATTATGAAAATTCATAAGTTACGAGTCCTTTGCCCTCCATTCCCTTCAGTCTACGCAACGCCCTCTCCACCACCTTCCTGAACTAAGGCTTGAGCAATGGTGGTGGTGGCGTGGACCACAACAGAACAGCTGGACTAAGCCATTCCATGTCATTAGTCACAGGGTTTTTTATTCCTTGACTTTTCCTCTCTATGATTTCTAAAAGAGAACTTGACTACAGTAGGTTTGAAAATAAAACTGTTAAAATCCGAAAACTCATACATCAACCAAACGTACAATTTAATGGACTTAGAAGTCAAATTCCTACTTAAGTGGAAGTCGGAATTTTCCTGTGACATGTTTGCTGCTGGATAACTGTAGAAGAAGAGTTCTGGACTTTTTGATGCAAAAATGTAAACGGGGATGTGATGCATTATCCCTTCATGAATGCGATTTCAAATAAATAAAGCCTCTTTATTGCACTCTGTGCACCTCTGGAAAGGAGAACCGTGTCTAGATTGTGAAAAATATCAATTTAATTGTTATCATTTGGATGAGAGTGACTCCATCTGTACCCAGCACTGTGCACAGGTCCAATGGACCGTAAAGTACCACAGAACAGCTAGCCCACGGCACACCATTATCTGCTGTGAAAGCCGGAGCTAGGAGGTTTTGTTTTATTGCACTGCTGATGTCCAGTGCCAAAAAGGAGCGGTCCTTTTCCCAGTTCAAAGTTTTGATGGAGAGCAACGAAATGGCAAGGATGAGCCCTGTTGAGGTAAGCCCCACTGTTTTGGGCCAAAATATGATTGTCGACTCTGGTGATGAGCACTTTATTCAGTTTTATTATTAAGTTTTGGTAATAATGCTATCACTTCCCTAAGGATGGCCAGAACAGCAAAGGTGGTTCCCATCTAAATCTACGCGGTTTGGGTTTAGTTACCAATTACAGGTGAGTCTGCTGATGTGACTAAGAGAAGTAGATGGAGGCCCCCTTTGAGGTTGCAAGGGTCGACTTTCCCTGAGAGAATTAGTCTGAAATTGGACATTTGTGATCCAATCATTGTTGGGATGGCGCCATGATATTTGCCATGCTGAAGAAAATATGCTAATTACTAGTGCCATAAAGTCTCCATTCCAAACCTGTATTTAATTTTGTGAAGGCTGGCGAATACATACATCTGGATAATATAGTTCAATGGCCAGGGGCTCTAAAGGGACTTTGGAAGCCAGGGCACTGCAGAGATTTTCTGTGTCTTTCTGCCAGGAATTCAAAGTTGGCTGGACTGTATGCATTATTCCAACTTTTGGGCTCCTCAGAGATACCGGCATGATAGAGATGGCTGAGCCACTGAAAGCTCAAGTCATGCTCGATTCAGATGTCTGGTTCTCGCTCAGCTTGAGGTCCTCTTGGATCCTCGAGCCTTGAACGAGCTTTAATGTGGCTTCTGCCTGTCACCCGCGCTCTAGCCTAATGGCCAAGAATTAAAGAAAAAACATTAACTTTGATGTAAAACAGTACAGGGAAATAGATATCCATCAAGAGACTGAATGGTATAATATGAAATCAGAAAACCTAGGAATTTTACCAACTTCCCCTCTTCGTAAAACTGCGTGAACTTAAGCAAATATTTTATTTCACTGTGCTTCCTTTTTATGTCTTGCCTGAGGCATCGTGCATGTGCTGTCTCTACGAGATTTTTGGTATCTTAAACAAACCTAAAAAGGGATTACAACCCACCCATTCCTTACCATTGGTTGGTGTCTTTGACACTCTCACTTCTTTTATCTTCATTGGTCAGCGGCAACTGGGCTGATGTAATTTTGCCAAGACCCACACAAACTTCGGTTTCATCTTGATAGAGTGATACACACACACACACGGAAGATTCAAGCCGGCACACATCACATGAATCACTCCACTCCACACAGTGCCACTTCGCTCCACCGCACTCTACGCTACTCTATGCCACTGCACTGTTTGATAATCCACTCTACGCCACCCCCTCTATGCCATTCTATGCCACTCCAATCTACGCAACTTTACATCACTCTACACCACGACACTGCTCCACTCTACGATACTTCACGCCACTCCACTTTGAGACACTTGACAACACTTCACCCAATGCCACTCTACTCGACAACACCCCACACTACTCAACTCTACGACACTCCACTCTATTCTACAACACTCTACGCCACTCCACTCTCTGCCAGTCTACTCCATTCTAAAGTATAAAAAACAGTGATGGATGGAATGCTTGAATTAATCTCAGCCATTGTTAATTACTCTGAGCTGCATCCTATTCCATTATTTTGCACACCATGCCACCTCAGTTTGAGCCAGCCATATGCATACCAGTCTTGACCCTGCTCAAATGGGAACAGTCCAGCCCGAACTGCTAGGCAGGCCCTCACTCAACCAGAATACATGCAACCCAGGACGGGGTTTACCCTAGTTAGAGCTTGATTCCAGTGAGACAGTGTGCACAAGACCTGTGTCTGGGAATACCCGTTCCACTTAGGATGACACACTAAAGTATACAAAACATTGATGGATGGAATGCTTGAATTAATCTCAGTCAATGGTAATTACGCAGAGCTGCATCCCAGTCCATCGTTATTTTGCACACCATGCCACTTCAGTTTGGACCCAGCCATATGGAAATCAGTCTTGACCCTACTTCGATGGGAACCGTCCAGCCGAACTGCCAGGCCAGGTCCCCACTGAACCGGAATGCAAGCAACCAAGGACCACTTTCACTCTAACTAGGGCCCATCAGCCAGGTATAGTTTGGTTGAGCAGGGTTAAGAGAGATTTGCATATTGCTGGGTCCAAACTGAGATGTCATGGTGTGCAAAATAAAGATGGATTGGGATGTGGGCCCAAGTAGCTACCAGTGACTGAGATACATTCTAACATTCCATTCAACACTTTTTGAATGCTTCAGTTACTCTACTCACCTCTATGCCAGGCTACTCCACTCGACAACATCTATGCAGCTCCACCATACGCCACTCTACTCCACGCCACTCTACAACATTCCACTCTGTTCCACTGCAAAATACTCTATGCCACTCCACTCTACGACATTCTACTTCACTTCACAACACTTGACTCCAAGCCACTCCACAACATTCTACGACACTCCACTCCACTGTATGTCACTCCAGTCCACGTCACTCCATGAAACTTTACTCTAATCTACGGCACTCCACTGTACGCCACTCCACGGCACACTACTCTACACCACTCCACGACACACTACTCTACACCACTCCACAACACTTTACTCCACAACACTTTACTCCACAACACTCTACTCCACAACACTCTACTCCACCCTAGGACACTCCACGCCACTTCACAAACTCTAAAACATTCCACTTCATGACACTCTACTCCACTCTAAGCCACTTCACTCTATGACACTTCACAAAACTCCACTCTATGCTACTCTACCGACGACACTCCACATTACAACACTACTCCACTCTACGACACTCCACGCCAGTCCACTACACTCTAAAGTATACAAAACAATGATTTATGGAATGCTTGAATTAATCTCAGCCACTGTTAAGTACTCTGAGCCGCATCCTAGTACATTTCTATTTACACACCATGCCACTTCAGTTTGAGCCCAGCCATATGCAAATCAGTCTTGACCCTACTCCAATGGCAACAGTCCAGCCGCACTGCGAGGCCAGGTCCTCACTGGACCATAATACATGCAACCCAGGAACAGTTTCATCCTGGTTAGGGCCCATCAGTCAGGTATAATTTGGTTGAGCAGGGTTAAGACTGATTTGCAGATGGCTGGGTCCAAACTGAGGTGGCATGGTGTGCAAAATAAAAATGGAATGGGATGCAGCCCCAAATAATTACCGGCGGCTGAGATAAATGTAAACATTCCCTTCATCACTTTTTGAATGCTTTAGTAACTCTACTCCACGCCACGCTACTCCACAATGTACTACGCCACTCCTTCTTATGCCAATATACTCCACGACTCTCTATTCCACCGAACAACACTCTTCTCCACGCCACTCTACAACATTCCATTCTATTCCACTCCACACCAATCTACGCCACTCCACTCTACTCTACGATACTCCGCTACTCCAATCCACTCCCCTGTATGACACTCTATTCCACTCTATGCCACTCTACCTTACTCCATACCACTCCACTTTGAGAAACTTTACTCCAATCTACGGCACTCCACAATACTCTACGCCACTCTACAACACTCCACTCTATGCCACTCCACGAAACCACTCCACTTTATGCCACTTCACTCTACGATACTCTACTCCATGATATTTGACTCAACGCCATGCCACTATATGACACTCTACTCTATGACACTCTACGATACTCTGCTCCACTCCACGGTATGAGACTTTATGCCACTACACTGTATGGCACACTATGCCACTCAACTTTGACACCCCACTCTATGACACTCCCCAGCACTCCACTTTGCTCAACTCTACTCCATTATGCAACGCAACACTACACTCAACTCTACTCCAGGCCACTCCACTTTTCTCGACTCTGCGCCACTCCACTCTACGACAGTCTACTCCATTCTACAACTTTCTATTCCAATCTGGGCCATTCCACTTTACTCTGTGCCACTCCATGACATTCGACTTCACTCTACACCACTCTATGCCTCTCCACTGCCCTCTACTCTACGCCACTCCTCCACTCTACTCCACTCCTCCACTCTACTCCACCTCACTCAATGCCAGTTCATGACACTCCACGCCACTCCACTCTACGACATTCTACTCCACTCTATGCCACGCCATGATACTCCACAACACACTACTCTATGCCACTTCACTGTATGACACTCTACTCCACACCACTCTGCAAAACTTTACTCCAATCTATGCCACACCGCTACACTCCACTCTACTCCAAGACACTCTTCGACCCTACTACCCCACCCTACAACACTCCACTCTGTGCACTCCACGATACTGCACGCTACGCCACTTGACAACACTCTATGCCACTGCACCCTACAATACTCTACTCTATGCCATTCCATGACACTTTACCCCACTCCACGACACTCTATGCAACAACACTCCACTTTACCCCCTTAACTCCACGATGCTCTACTCCACAACACTCGACTTTACGCCATTCCACTAACACTCTACTCTACACCACTCCATAATATGTCACTATGCCATTCCACTGTATGAAACTTGATTCCACTATAATACAACCTATGCCACTCAACTCTGACACTCATCGCCATTCCACTCTGCACCAGTCCACTCCAAGACACTCCACTCTGCGCCACTCAGTGGCATTCTACTCTGCTCCACCACACAGTTCTCCACTCCACTGCTCTCTATGACACTGTACTCCACACTACAACTTTACTCCAGTTTACGACACTCCACTGTGCGCCACTCCACTCTACAAACTCTACTCCACTCTATGCCACACACTCTGTCACTCCATGCCACTCCACTCCAGTCTACACCACTCCAGTCTCCGAAACACCAGCCACGCTGGTGTAAACATGCCTAAACACATTGGCAAAGCCAATAGCTCTATCATAATAATAATAATAATAATACAGACACTTATAAAGCGCGACAGCTACCTCAAACAGAGGTGTCCCGGCGAGACCTTTTGGCTTTGCCAATGCTTGTTCCGTATTGCATGTAAGAATACGTTGTAAATGTGAGTTTGCGGTGTGTGCTATACAAGCACCTCTCTTCTGTCTTACTTAAATATACTGCTGATCTATGTAAGAATCTAGGCCACATACAGGTTGCACATGACTAACGGCATGGCAGGGGTTGTGGGGACATGAATATTTTCAAGTTTATGGTTAAAAGCTGGCACTTTAACAGGTGCTTCTCAAAGCAGTGATATCTGCTATGCTAAGTTGAAACGCTTCTGCATATTACAGAAATGCACTGTTTTAAGTTTTGAAGAGTCTTTCTCATAATTTATATGGTGTTTGTTGCACAATTTACGTGCCAAATATTGTCAGAGTTCAGCTTGTGCTTGGACTCCTACAGCCTAGCCAGACTCTGGGCTCGGCCCTCCCTGTTAATTTTTTGGCTCGCCTACTGCATGAGCAACACAGTTTTCAGTAAAGCATATAATTTTGTAGTTTCCAGAGTTGGATGACGTCCAGCTGTGATGCCAAATGGGCTAAATCGGGGTTGCAGAGTAAAGCAAGTGTGTAGCTTTTGTGATGTAAAGTGGAAGGTCCTTCTAGTATTTTTATTTTGTGTTCTCGTTTTCCAAGACAGGAAAATCCATGCTGATGTCACTTAGGTAGCAGCAGGCTTAAGCACACATGCAAGACAGCTACGAAGAGACAGTAACTGTGTATTCTTTGTGCACAAACCCAACTACATACCACCCCATTGGCATCTGCACTTCAAGCTGCTCTCACACACTCACAACACGCAGGAATAGTGCAAGACAGCAGCGGTCCAAGCTCCCTTCATACACATACCTCAAGCGTCATTAGCTCAGCAGCAACAGTACACGTTTGCCTCGCATAGCTAAGGGCATGGTAGGCAGGAGCAGTACGACTTTTCCTCATAGACCCAGCACAGGTAGCTTTAACCGAGCGTGTGTCGACACGCACAGACCACAGTAAGGAGACGGATGAAGAAGTTCATCCCTCATGTCACCAGAAAGCACCAAGAGTTTAACTGCAGCACGGTGCCCCAGCTCGCACAGAGCACAGGCCTCCTGGCGAGAGCTTCACAGTGCTAGGCACAAGGGTACGTCAAAGGCATTCACAAGCCAACTCCCAGGCCGGCATCTAAGCATCAGTGGAATTCGTTAAGGCAAATATGGGCAAACCTCTCGGCCCTTGCAAATATGGCCAGGTATTGCCGAGTCCCCTCCCAGTGGTTGATTAGTTGACCCCAAACTTCCTTTCAGACCGGGATGGTTGCTTCCAACCCCCCCCCCCCCTTTTTTCCCCGAGGCACCGATAATAAACCATCCAAACACAGAACTTGGATTAGGGGTCGGATAACCCCGGCCGTATTTTATTAAAATTAACAAATCATAATTAAAAATTCTTGATACAATTTTAATACGCAGAAAACCCAAACATATTCAATAACTTTTCATATACACATATTTACCCATCTTTTATGGCTAACCTTAACATGAGTCTAATACATAGCCATACCTAACCTAAAACTGGAATATGTACAATTTGTTTTCTGCGTATCCCGGATGAGCCTACGTGCAAGGTCATGACTGTTCCCAGCTACTTGCCAGGTCCCCCTTCTTAACGGAGTGACCTTGCGCAGGAGGCCCGGTTGCCCATCAGATTCCTTCCCGCGGGCACCCCCTACGCCCTCCAATACTACCTCTCAGGGACTGATGTTATGCCACCTTGGCGCCCATGCGCCTGTGCAGGGGTTGGCCCAAGGGGCCTGCCGGAAGCGGAACTTCCTACCCCCGCACCCTTCAGCCTACCGGCCGTAAACGCCCCCTGGAGTGTGATGAGAGACCACTGTCCCCCCCCCCCAGGCGTCCCCATTAAATAATGGGATGCCTAGTAAGAGATGTAAAAAATTGACCTAGCAATCATGACCTCACCACAGACCAAGGATACTCAGACATAAAATACGACAAGCATAAATGGCGTCGCCCTGAAAATAAACATACCAATATGAAATTATTTGGCACAACCTACAGTAACTGAAAAGGAAATTTCAAAATTCATCCTTGAAAGAAGATCGTTAAACAAAAACCTCAACACAAATACTTCCTAAACATTGTTGCCTCAGGGGATGGTGGGTGGGGAAAAAAGAAGAGAGGCTTCCAGGGCCTCCGGTGCGTGGATACGGCGTGCAGTTGTTCCAGAAGCGGAGCGGCGAGGAAAAGACCGTGCCGCCGCTCCGCGCTCCTTTTAAAGGACCCTTGCCCCCAAATACTGGTTTGAACAGGTCCTGGCAAGATCCGGGACCTGTTCTGCTCACGTTGCCCCGGAAGCGCTGCTTGTGCTTTCGGGGCATGACTGACCCGACCTATCACTACGTGTGGGGGGCAGGCGCCAGCCGCGTCATCGCCGCGCTGGCCCCGCCCCCGCAGGAGAAGCGTCCCGGGGACCAGCACAACCACCATATTGGCGGCGTGACCGAGTTCCCGGTGGCGCCTTTGGATATGGCCAGGTATTGCCGAGTCCCCTCCCATTGGTTGATCCCAAACTTCCTTCCAGACAGGAATCCCGGGATGGCTGCTTCCAACCCCCCCCCCCCCTTTTCCCCCGAGGCACCGATAATAAACCATCCAAACACAGAACTTGGATTAGGGGTCGGATAACCCCGGCCGTATTTTATTAAAATTAACAAATCATAATTAAAAATTCTTGACACAATTTTAATACGCAGAAAACCCACACATATTCAATAACATTTCATATAGACATATTTACACATCTTTTATGGCTAACCTTAACATGAGTCTAACACATAGCCATACCTAACCTAAAACTGGAATATGTACAATTTGTTTTCTGCGTATCCTGGATGAGCCTACGTGCAAGGTCATGACTGTTCCCAACTACTTGCCAGGTCCCCCTTCTTAACGGAGTGACCTTGCACAAGAGGCCCGGTTGCCCATCAGATTCCTTCCCGCGGGCACCCCCTACGCCCTCCAATACTACCTCCCAGGGACTAATGTTATGCCACCTTAGAGTCCCTGCGCCTGTGCAGGGGTTGGCCCAAGGGTCCTGCCGGAAGTGGAACTTCCTACCCCCACACCCTACAGCCTACTGGCCGTAAACGCCTTCTGGAGTGTGATGAGAGACCACTGTCCCCCCCCCCTCCCCGGCGTCCCCATTAAATAATGGGATGCCTACTCAGAGGTCAAAAATTGACCTAGCAATCATGACCTTACCGCCACAGGCCAGTATAGTTGACCGACTATCTGGCCCCCGCCATCCCCTGCTGACAAGAAGGTCATGCCCTGTTTGTTGCCCCTAACATCCAGGCTAGCACGTTCTCAATGAAAAATTAATTGCCCAGTTTAGGAAGGTGAACCCCGTCCTGTAGAAAGAAACGCTCCCCCGGGATGCAACCATGTGCAATCGTCTGCAGTTTGGGAGACCGGAAAAGCTTATCAATCCTGTTATTAATCCTCTTTACGGAGTGATTCAAAGCCCACACAGACTCGCCCCCCCGCCATTGGAACCTCGGGATCATGTGAGACCATGCAGCAGGCCAAACCTCACTCCTCCCCACCTGGCGTGGCCCTGACAAATCCTCCACCTTACAAGCCAACCCTTGGGGCACAAACTACATTGGGTCCGGTCTGGGACGACGCCCAAACCCTTACCTCCCTTCTAAAATCTGCCACCGCAGGCCCCCGGTCGACTACAAAGCACAGCCAGAGCCACTCCCACAAGCTAATCAAGTGGGTCGGGTGAGTATGTACTCTAACCCGCGTGGCTCCCGGCCGATCGCTTTCCTCGCGCTGCAAATCCGGCACAAAACTGCAGAAAAGAAAAAACAGAAAAGAAGAGAGGCTTCCAGGGCTGCCGGCGCGTGGAGACGGCGTGCAGTTGTTCCAGAAGCGGAGCGGTGAGGAAAAGATCGTGCTGCCGCTCCACGCTCCTTTTAAAGGAGCCTTGCCCCCAAATACTGGTTTTTAACAGCTCCCGTCAAGATCCGGGACCTGTTCTGCTCACGTTGCCCCGGAAGTGCTTGTTGTGCTTTCGGGGCATGACTGACCCGACGTATCACTGCGTGCGGGGGGCGGGAGCCGGCCGCGTCATCACCGCGCTGGCCCCGCCCCCTGCAGGAGAAGTGTCCCGGGGACCGGCACAACCGCCTTATTGGCAGCGTGACCGAGTTCTCGGTGGCGCCTTTGGATGAGCCCCTTTCCTTGACTTCGGTCGGGGGTAGGAGTGACAATGTTTTCAATTTACATGAAAAAAGATCAGTATGCAAGGCTCGCACCAGAGAGCATTCTTGCACAATACACTCTCTGAATGTAGCAGCAGGTGTTAAGCTATGCTTGCCCCTTTCAATAATACCAAAGCAATGGGCTTCATTCACCGTGTGAAACTAAGCCATAATTTACACAATGACAACAGGAAGAAGCAACAGCTTGACGCATGCACGCCTCTACGTGTGTGCATGCATCTTGATGCACCGGCAGCCATTTTTAATGTACTATTCCATCCAAGCTCTCAACCATTTTAGAACTGTAAATTGAAGTTGAAAAATAAAATGTGTAACAGCGTAAAACATGTAGTGAGCGACCCAGCAGCACTCTGCAGTTGTCAGACCCTTACAAAAAAATATTTAGAAATAAAAACAAAACACAGGAACCCATGAGTGTGATGAGGTGCAACAGATCAGCAAATTGCTCATGAGGGAGGCTGTGGCGCCAGCATGTCAGGAGGAGCAAGTGGGGGAGAGACCATCAGAAATTCATATCGCCCGACTCCCGAGACATATTGATTTTTGTAAGGGACAAGAAGTTCTGTCTATTTTGTCCGATGGTCAAATACACAATAAACTACGATAAGCAGTGACACACTGGTGCTCACAGATGATTAAGCAGGCTGAAAGATATCCCAGCACCATTGGAAATATGTAGAGTCTTCGGCACTAAATCGTATTTGGGTGATGGCTGCCCCGCCATTGTCTCAGATCACTCGGCATCACCCTTGATAATCGTCTCAATCTTCACAGCCACATAGCAGCCATGGCCAACAGCGCACGCCACCAACTTAGGCAGCTTTGGGGCATCTTACAATTGATTCTGGATCAGGACATCAAAACAGTGGTGCAGTCTCTCGTTCTTTCCAGACTAGACTATAGAATTGCTCTTATCTCAGGCATTCCTAAAGTTCACCTAGGCCTATTGGGAGCAACACTACATGCTGAAGCACGCTTGGTCTTGGGTATCAAGAAATGTAACCACATTTCCCCTGCCCGGCCAACCTTCCAATGGATCCCCACTGAAGAGCGGGCCCAATTCAAAATCCCTTGCATTACCTACAGAGCTCTGCACTCTTCCTCATCTTCCTATATAAACAAGAAACTGAAAATCTCCGGAGCAACTAGAGGTTCCAGAAATGCCCAATCCCGGCTCCTGGAACCCCCCACCTTTAGTCGAGAGCGATACATGAAGCAGTCTTACTCTGGTAGCGCCACTGGAATCTGGAACTCTGTGACTCCCTCACTCCATCTAACCACCTGCCTAGCAACCTTCAAAAAGGTCCTCAAGCTCCTCCTATTTGACAGATGTAGGAAGGTGGAATCTGACTATATGGTTGCCCCCACTTTTTTTATGGTGTTTTGCTGGTTTATGACTTAGTTGGACTGGGACCCTGCTATTCAGGGCCCCAGTCTATCTGCTCTCTCTAAACGACATGGAGTGCACTCTAGGTGCACTAGTGATTGGATACTGTGGTGCCTTATGAGTCCCTAGTATATGGTACCTTAGGTGCCAAGGGCATAGGTACTTCACAGGCCTACCAGGGGCTGCAGCATATATTATGCCACCCCTGGGAAGCAGTCTAAATCTGACACCACAGGCCTGCTACTGCAGCCTGGGTGAGGTGGTGTTAGCACCCCTCACTGAGATATAGGTTTCCTATATCTCTCCTGCACACACATATAAACCTATCAGTCACCCCTAAGGCAGGCCCTATCAATCCTGAGGGCAGGGTGCTTGGCTTCTATGTGAGGGGGTGCCTCTGCATGAGCAGGGCCCCTCTGCAGTTCTCAGAGTCCATTCTCTGGTGCTGTTTGTGGATGCGGTTAAACCATATACTATTTAAGTGCATTATATCCTCGCGGTAAATGCTAACTTTGGAATGGCTGCATCAAAACATGTCGTGTTTGGTGTCAAACATCTTGGAATACTACCCCCCGCCAATCTTGGCGGCGGGGGTAGCATTCCACCCTTCTAGAGGGATAAGACATGTACCTGCTGTGGAAACGCGGTAGAATCCTAAAGAGCCCTGGCATCACAAAATGGATGCCACCAGTCACAGACACTGGGCTGCCCTCCTGCTGATGACCGAAACTCGCAGTGGAGGAAGCCCAACAATAGGCATCCTGTCACAGGGAGGTGTAACCACCTTCCAGACAGGGTTTAGTGTATTGGGGCTGGGTGGGTGCACTCTTAGAGTGCTTTGAAGTCCTGCACTGGGGGAGCAGAAGGCTCCTCTGTGCATATGCCAGTTCAAACCAGCTCAGGGGCTACCTGCCCCTGCTCTGGCGCGAAACTGGACAAAGGGAAGTGGGTGTAGCCACCCCTCCCTTGACCCTCCCATAGGTGGGGTCATAGAGCTAGTCCATCCCCTCTTTTTAGTATAAGAGGGGGAACCTTGCCATTGCAAAGCAGATAACCCCTGGACGACGCTCTACAGAAGAATCCTGGCCCTTCGACGTTCCACTACCTTTGGAAGACAGAAGAATCTCCCTTGGAGTCAAGGAGTGACTCCCCTGCTTGGCAGGCACCAAAAACGACAACGACGGTCGCAAACTACGCTGCTCCCGCCGGAGTCCGAAGTCCCTGCAGCCCAAGAAGTGGATTTCTTGACCTCTCTCAGGCCATCGTGAGTCCCCAGTGAAGCTAAGGCAAGTGGACCCCACGAGTAACGAGGAACCGCGACCCCTGGGTACCGTGCACTATTGTCGAGTGCAACCCCTTCACAACGTTCTACGAACTTGTGCTTTGGACCACGTGTGGTCCCGACCTCCAGCAGGAATCCTCAGAAGATCAGAGGCCTACACCGTCCCGAGTGACCGTGGGCCCCTGTTGAGTGATTCCGCCCGAGGTGTCTTCGCGATCCCTTGCCCGCCGGCTTGTGGGTCCCCAGAAGACTTCTTAAAGAAACCAAAGGGCTCCTCTGGTTGCTCCAGGCCTGCCCTGACTTACCCTCGCTGGGTGAGTCCCTCAGACCTTGCTGGTCTGCGCCATCGACTTTTCTTCATCTCCCCGAGACTTGCTGCTGCCAAGGCTTGTTGGCTCCTATCGAGTTGCCGACACCGCAGTCAGGTGCAGACGTCGAGGGACACACCGAATCCAGCTCCTGGTCATCGTCGACACCTCCTGGACCACGTGGCTGAAGAGTCAAGGCACCCGCAACCGACCTGAATCAACCGACGACGGTGGGCATCCATCTTCCTTGCCCCGGGTCACTGCCAAGTGACTTTGAACACTGTCCCCTCTGCTTTCAGGTCATCCTTCTTCAGAATCCAGGCTTGGATTCCACCGGACACTTCTTCAGCTCCCGCAAGCAGCAAGTCTTCTTTGTTCGCCATTGAAAACGACGCCGCGACCCGACACCAAAGGACACCTGTGCACCCGGCTTCCCTGGGTGAGGTAACTCCAGCACTACGGTGCTCCTGTGGGTGTGGGCCCTAGAACTACTTACCCTGTAAGTGACTTGCTTGTAGGTTCTCCCGAAGTATCCTAAAACTCTTCATTTCCAACCGCGACTTGCCCCATTGAAGTTAACGGCGATCCGCGCCTGTGTGTCCACACTGCACGCGTCCCCCGTGGGTCCTTTACTTACCTGCCTTGGGTGGTTTTGTGAGGCCCCAGCACTTCTGAAGGCCCTAGGCCTTGTCTCCCTGCAAGTCGTTGTTTCTAAGTCTCTTACTTAGTATATGGTCTGGTACGCCCCTAGGGCCCCAGCCATATTTTGTGCTTAACTTATTGTGAAACGTTGATTTGTGCATATGTTTGTCTTCTAATCTCATAAAGAGATTAGTAGAGAGTTATTTAGAAATAAATACATATATATTTGATATATATACCTGTGTGGTGTCTTTTCATTTGGTGATTCAAGAGATTATATGGTAAAACAAGCTGCTTTACATTCCTCCGAGACTTAGCCTGAAGGCTGCTCTCCACAGCTACCACTAGGATAGCTTTCTTTAAAAGGTTGTCTTAAACCTATCTACCATAAGAGTCGATTTGCCCTGGTGCAAGGTGTCCACTTTAATTAGTGAACAGCATATACCAGGCCAACTTCTCACATTGGTGGGCAGCGTGTGGGATTCCAGCTTGCCATTGTTTTACCAGAAAATCTCTATTTGAATTACTAACTGAAAACCATTATAGGTACTCAAGGTACATATAAAGTCAAGCTTAGTATCAATAAGTTCTACTGAACTTAGAGCTGTGTGCCAAGGGATAGCACACCCTTTCCACAGCTCAAGCTAGGATCAGTAGGCCACAAACTAGTGTAGGTAGTACAACACTGCACAACACTAGAATGTCCTTAAGGGGTGGACCCAGTGGATCCACTCAGCCTCAGTATAAGGACATGGCTTTCTCTGACTTGAGAGCCATGTGTGTTGACAGACACCTGAGGATAGGACAGAGTCCCTCAACCCTGCACCTGATAGATCTGCTGACAGCAGATGACCTGAGATTGGCTCTAGGAGCTAAAGGGTTTGAATCAGTGGGTGGGTCAGTCATAGTATCTGGGTCAGATGATGAAAATCAGAATGACCAAGACTCTGTGATTGAAGGGCCAGGCTCCAAGGAGCCTGAAAAGGACAGAGGAATTCTCCCTAAGAGAACTGGCAGAGTGGATGAGAGGCACAGATCCCCTTCCAGGGAATCTGAGCACTCTTATCACTCTGGCAGAGAATTTGTCCAAGAGAGGAGCTCATACTTTAACTTAAGAGAGACCTCCTCTGAGAGAAGGTGCAAACTGCTCCAGTATGAGGAAGCCAAAGTGGCCCTCAGAACCAAGCAGTTGGCACTGGATAGAGAAGCCCTGGAGATCCAGAGAGCTTCCAGAAGGGAGGGTTTAGAACCCCCTGGTGGCAGCAACAGTGTCCCTAGAGGCAGAGAATATATTCCTGACCATAGGAACCTGAGCAAGGTTGTTCCTCCCTACCAGAGTGGGGATGATATCCACAAGTGGATAACTGCTATGGAGAGGGCCTGTAGAGTACAGCAGGTCCCCCAAAAGCAGTGGGCAGCAATCTTGTGGCTCTCCTTTTCAGATAAAGGAAGAGACAAGCTCCTCACTGTTAGAGAGGAGGATGCTGATGATTATGAGGTCCTGAAGAGTGCACTGATAGATGGGTTTGGCTTAACCACTGAGCAGTACAGGTTGAAGTTCAGAGATACCCAGAAGGCACAGACTCAGGACTGGACAGACTTTGTAGATTGTGCATCCAAGGCTCTGGAGGGTTGGCTGGTTGGCAGTAGGGTTACTGATTTCAAAGGATTTTATAATCTAATGATGAGAGAACAGATCCTTAATAATTGTCAAAACCAGCTTTTACACCAGTACCTGGTGGACTCTGATCTGACCTCTCCCCAAGAATTGGGAAAGAAGGCAGACAAATGGGTCAGAACCAGAGTAAGGCCTAAGAATCAGGGTGGTGACCACAAGAAAGATTCTACCAAGTCCCAAGAGAAAGGTGGGGATAAATCCAAGGATAAGTCCACTACAGGGCCCCAAAATTCCTCTTCTGGGGGTGGGTCCCAAACTCCTTCCTCTCCTGAAAAGAAACCCTATTGCCATGTCTGTAAAAAGCCTGGGCACTGGAAATCTGATCCCAGTTGTCCCAGGAATGGCAATAAAGAAAATGTTCCTCCAACAACTACTACCACCCCTCCTGGTACTACCAGTAGTAATCCTCCAGTTGGGAGTAGTGCACCCAAAAAGTTAGGTGCTTTTGCAAGAGGAACAGAGGTGGGCCCTAGTTTAGACAGGACCCCCTCAACAGACTCCTCAGATTCTGATGGTGGTGTAGGATATGCCACCTTTACCATGGGTCCCATAGCATTGGGCAGGTACAGACTGGAGCCAATAATTAATGGTCAGAAAGCTGTGGCATTTAGGGACACAGGGGCTAGTGTCACCATGGTGGCAGGGAAACTAGTCCCCCCTCACCAGCTTTTACCTGAGTTTAAATACCAGGTGACCAACATTGATGGTGTCAGAACAGATCACCCCATGGCCATAGTCAATCTCAGCTGGGAGGGGGTCACAGGCCCAAAGAGAGTGGCAGTGTCCCCAACCTTACCTGTAGATTGCCTGATGGGCAATGATCTGGAAATTTCAGCCTGGGCTGAAATTGAACACCAAACCCATCTGAAGATGTTGGGTGTCCCTGTAAAGGTTAGTGGGGCTGTGATGGCCACAGCCCCAGCCCAAGATTTTGGAGAGATGGAGCCTGGAAGAATGGCCCACTCTCCCCCAGAAGAGAGCACAAGGGTTGAAGAAAAGTCTTCTTCCCTCCAGACAGTAGGTAAGGGTCAGCCTCCTCAGGGAACTGACCCTACCCCTAGTGAAGGAACTGCCACAGAGGTAGTCAGGCCTGGCCTGGCCACCCCCTGATGGCAGAGGACCCTTACAAGGTGGTACCCAGTCTGGAGCAGGTAACCTGCCCCTCTCTACCCTGCCTCAGTCAGCCCAGGGCTGCAGAGGTCAGGGAGGTCAGTGGACCCCCAGGGCCCCCTGTCCAGAGGAACCCCCATCAGCAGATTAGGGGCACCCAGGCTAGTAGCCCTAGCCAGGTAGAAATTCCTCAACCCACTGAGGGATCCCCCATACCTTTATGTAGGGACCTCCCCCAGAAGGACTCTGTTAGGCAAGGGCAAACCTGGGACCAAAAGGTTCCAAACATGCCATGTCCCTCCAGTGTTCCACCCAAAGGGACCCAACCCCCGGCTGTAGGCAGTCAAAGGTTGACCCTTAGAGCAGAGTACCACTCAGTCATGGAAAGACAGGCATACATGGTGACCAGTGAGCTGAGAAAGCTGAGGCCAACATTCCTAGGGCCACACTTCCCTACTCAGACACCTCACCAGCCTGGTACTTTACCAAAGCACACCACCGGTAGTGATTCCCCATGGTGGAGACCCTCTCATACCCTTAGGGTGAGGGATTGCTTAGTGGACCATAAGACAGGGGGCAACCATGCTAGTGCAGGTGCTTCCTTATATGGCCACTTAGTCAATAAAGGCTCAACTGGCCAAGGTTAGCCTTATCTCCTTTCGTTTGGGGGGTTATGTAGGAAGGTGGAATCTGACTATATGGTTGCCCCCACTTTTTTTATGGTGTTTTGCTGGTTTATGACTTAGTTGGACTGGGACCCTGCTATTCAGGGCCCCAGTCTATCTGCTCTCGCTAAACGACATGGAGTGCACTCTAGGTGCACTAGTGATTGGATACTGTGGTGCCTTATGAGTCCCTAGTATATGGTACCTTAGGTGCCAAGGGCATAGGTACTTCACAGGCCTACCAGGGGCTGCAGCATATATTATGCCACCCCTGGGAAGCAGTCTAAATCTGACACCACAGGCCTGCTACTGCAGCCTGGGTGAGGTGGTGTTAGCACTCCTCACTGAGATATAGGTTTCCTATATCTCTCCTGCACACACATATAAACCTATCAGTCACCCCTAAGGCAGGCCCTATCAATCCTGAGGGCAGGGTGCTTGGCTTCTATGTGAGGGGGTGCCTCTGCATGAGCAGGGCCCCTCTGCAGTTCTCAGAGTCCATTCTCTGGTGCTGTTTGTGGATGCGGTTAAACCATATACTATTTAAGTGCATTATATCCTCGCGGTAAATGCTAACTTTGGAATGGCTGCATCAAAACATGTCGTGTTTGGTGTCAAACATCTTGGAATACTACCCCCCGCCAATCTTGGCGGCGGGGGTAGCATTCCACCCTTCTAGAGGGATAAGACATGTACCTGCTGTGGAAACGCGGTAGAATCCTAAAGAGCCCTGGCATCACAAAATGGATGCCACCAGTCACAGACACTGGGCTGCCCTCCTGCTGATGACCGAAACTCGCAGTGGAGGAAGCCCAACAATAGGCATCCTGTCACAGGGAGGTGTAACCACCTTCCAGACAGGGTTTAGTGTATTGGGGCTGGGTGGGTGCACTCTTAGAGTGCTTTGAAGTCCTGCACTGGGGGAGCAGAAGGCTCCTCTGTGCATATGCCAGTTCAAACCAGCTCAGGGGCTACCTGCCCCTGCTCTGGCGCGAAACTGGACAAAGGGAAGTGGGTGTAGCCACCCCTCCCTTGACCCTCCCATAGGTGGGGTCATAGAGCTAGTCCATCCCCTCTTTTTAGTATAAGAGGGGGAACCTTGCCATTGCAAAGCAGATAACCCCTGGACGACGCTCTACAGAAGAATCCTGGCCCTTCGACGTTCCACTACCTTTGGAAGACAGAAGAATCTCCCTTGGAGTCAAGGAGTGACTCCCCTGCTTGGCAGGCACCAAAAACGACAACGACGGTCGCAAACTACGCCGCTCCCGCCGGAGTCCGAAGTCCCTGCAGCCCAAGAAGTGGATTTCCTGACCTCTCTCAGGCCATCGTGAGTCCCCAGTGAAGCTAAGGCAAGTGGACCCCACGAGTAACGAGGAACCGCGACCCCTGGGTACCGTGCACTATTGTCGAGTGCAACCCCTTCACAACGTTCTACGAACTTGTGCTTTGGACCACGTGTGGTCCCGACCTCCAGCAGGAATCCCTCCGAAGATCAGAGGCCTACACCGTCCCGAGTGACCGTGGGCCCCTGTTGAGTGATTCCGCCCGAGGTGTCTTCGCGATCCCTTGCCCGCCGGCTTGTGGGTCCCCAGAAGACTTCTTAAAGAAACCAAAGGGCTCCTCTGGTTGCTCCAGGCCTGCCCTGACTTACCCTCGCTGGGTGAGTCCCTCAGACCTTGCTGGTCTGCGCCATCGACTTTTCTTCATCTCCCCGAGACTTGCTGCTGCCAAGGCTTGTTGGCTCCTATCGAGTTGCCGACACCGCAGTCAGGTGCAGACGTCGAGGGACACACCGAATCCAGCTCCTGGTCATCGTCGACACCTCCTGGACCACGTGGCTGAAGAGTCAAGGCACCCGCAACCGACCTGAATCAACCGACGACGGTGGGCATCCATCTTCCTTGCCCCGGGTCACTGCCAAGTGACTTTGAACACTGTCCCCTCTGCTTTCAGGTCATCCTTCTTCAGAATCCAGGCTTGGATTCCACCGGACACTTCTTCAGCTCCCGCAAGCAGCAAGTCTTCTTTGTTCGCCATTGAAAACGACGCCGCGACCCGACACCAAAGGACACCTGTGCACCCGGCTTCCTGGGTGAGGTAACTCCAGCACTACGGTGCTCCTGTGGGTGTGGGCCCTAGAACTACTTACCCTGTAAGTGACTTGCTTGTAGGTTCTCCCGAAGTATCCTAAAACTCTTCATTTCCAACCGCGACTTGCCCCATTGAAGTTAACGGCGATCCGCGCCTGTGTGTCCACACTGCACGCGTCCCCCGTGGGTCCTTTACTTACCTGCCTTGGGTGGTTTTGTGAGGCCCCAGCACTTCTGAAGGCCCTAGGCCTTGTCTCCCTGCAAGTCGTTGTTTCTAAGTCTCTTACTTAGTATATGGTCTGGTACGCCCCTAGGGCCCCAGCCATATTTTGTGCTTAACTTATTGTGAAACGTTGATTTGTGCATATGTTTGTCTTCTAATCTCATAAAGAGATTAGTAGAGAGTTATTTAGAAATAAATACATATATATTTGATATATATACCTGTGTGGTGTCTTTTCATTTGGTGATTCAAGAGATTATATGGTAAAACAAGCTGCTTTACATTCCTCCGAGACTTAGCCTGAAGGCTGCTCTCCACAGCTACCACTAGGATAGCTTTCTTTAAAAGGTTGTCTTAAACCTATCTACCATAAGAGTCGATTTGCCCTGGTGCAAGGTGTCCACTTTAATTAGTGAACAGCATATACCAGGCCAACTTCTCACAACAGACATGTTGGCTAATTCACCCTCGACCAGACTTAAGTACTTTCTCCACTGTGCCCTGATCTGACTTTGTGTAACTGGGTATGTCCTCTGCCCAACTGTTGTAACAGTCTCTTGTGGTAACTTTTGTACGCATCTACTGATGTAAACATCAAAGTTTAACTACTTGTACTCTCACCCTGTATCCTGTGTGTTGTAAAGCGCTCTGATGCCTTCGGGCCTTGTACGTGCTATATAAAACTGCAAATAATAAATAAAATAACTGCACAGAAGTGCATGTGAGGGGCCTCTGTTTGCTTTGAGGAGTGCATAGAAATCGCTGAAATGCAAGTGTGTAGAACAAGTATCTTTAAAACAAAGAAATATATTTTTAACTTAGACTATTGGATAAGTGTTGTAACAAAAATGAAGCAGCCCTAAACCACTAAAACAATCGACAGAGCCCTTAATGCAGCTAGATAAGTGGCCTTACATTTGCCTTATGCCCACAAGCCCCTGATTAAAGAGCACTAGGAGAATGTGAGGGAAACCTCTCCCATTTTCCCCCAGGTTCATCCACATCCAACCTCACCCTGATTGTGATTACGATATATCAAGTGGGGCAAGGGGTTGGTGGGCAGCAGGCCCGCTGACGGTATGCACTGCCAGCTGAAAGTGTGTAGGGTTGGTCTTAGTATGTCTGCAGGGTCTATGAGCCTGTCTGCTTTTCTACAGAGTGTTTCTGACTTCAGGGTGACTAGGTTATGTGAGAGTCTCTGTAGGGTCTGTAGTGTTTTTGTATGCACCTCTGCAGGGAGTGCCTCTCTACAAGGTGTGTGTTTTTGGGGAGAGGGAAAGGGGGAGAGAGAGAGGGAAAGAGGGAGAGAGAGAGGGAAAGGGGGAGAGAGAGAGGGAAAGGGGGAGAGAGAGAGGGGAAAGCGGGAGAAAGGGAGGGGAGAGAGAGAGAGAGAGGGAAAGGGGAGAGAGAAGGAAAGGGAGAGAGAGAGAAGGAAAGGGAGAGAGAGAGACAGAGAGGGGGAAAGGGGAGAGAAAGAGAGGGAAAGGGGGGGAGAGAGGGAAAGGGGGCGAGAGAGAGGGAAAGGGGGAGAGAGGGGGAAAGCGGGAGAAAGAGAGGTACAGGGGGAGAGCGAGAGAGGGAAAGGGGGAGAGAGAGAGAGAGGGAAAGGGGGAGAGAGACAGGGAAAGAAAGAAGAGATGCAGAGAGAGGAGGGAGTGTGTGTGTATGTGTCTGTCTTTGTCTCTACAGCAGATATGTCCGATGCAAGCCCAAGAGGGCCGAGTCCGTTCCAGAATATCCATACCCAGAATTCAAATGGCACTCATATAGTAGGAGGTTGTCCTGAAATCTGGCGTGAATCAAGCCCTTCTGGTCTCCATTAAGCCAGGACAGCTGGGAAATGTGGTGATTGTCAGATCACCATTTTGAATCCTAGCAAGGTCGATTTACCTTTCAAGGCCAGTATATTGAATATCATTAAACTAGGTATAGTAACACCTGCTATAGTGCTTAGAACGAGCTGAAGTGCATAATGAAGCACTACGCCCAAAAAATATGTTGTCTTCAGGGTGGCTTGTGTGAGCTTATCTTTAAAGTGTGTCTGTGCAGTGGGATTATGTGACTGCTCACAATTGCGTATATACCTTCAGGCAGGTCTTTAAGGGGGGTGAAAAAGTGGGGGGGGGGGGTCTCTGAAGCGAGGGGTGGCCTATATAATGAATGGCGTGGCTTTAAAGTATACACTAACATTCCCATTGAGTGCCACGCTACCCATACATTTGCACAGAATCACAACTGCAACTTGCATTCGTGACTATTGCCCACCCCCACCTGACAGGCACTGCGAGAAACTCGCACTGCCTTCAGCCACAACTTAATTGTGCCTCGTTATAAACACCAGGATGCGACTCAATTCAAATTATGCACTAGACAAGCGTAGTATGCTGGCTGAAGAAAAAAAAAAAACGTAACAGCATCATGGAAAAAGCAAACACTCATACAGAATGCAAGATTAAGTAACGCATGTGAAATATAAGCAGTAACGACATGGATTACCTTAACATTTTTTAGTCTCATAATTCAGAAATCGATCGGTGCTTTTGTGTGAACAGTTAAGGACATAAATACAGGGACCGACAGGGACCAGTTTCCGCGTTCGTTTTAAATTACCCAGACCCGGAGGGACCCGGCCCACTTCAAGTCCTGCCTTCAGGAGGTGTCTGTGCGTCACTCTGCACAGGGTGACTTTGCACACCTTTTCACAGTTCCGTGTGCCTGCGCAAGGGAATCCAGACACACCTAATTCACCATATCCAGAACCGAAATATATATTACATATGGTACCATGGCCATGTAGACGGTATTTTGTGTGTCATGGTACTCATATGCCCAGTCATTTTTATAATTTTGAGGCGATCGCATTTCAAAATCTCCCCGAGGCAATCAATGCCTATGTCACGATGTTCATTTGACACCTAACAACCATGGGCCAGATTTACAAGCCCCTTGCGCCACTTTAGTGCCGCCGTTGCGTCACTTCTGTGACGCAGCGGCGGCGTAAGCTCAGCGCCATGCTGCGGGGTATTTACAACGTGACGCATCTAGGGAGATGCGTCACGTTGTAAGCCCTGCGCCACATGAAACCTGCGTCAGGTTTCATGTGGGCGTTCCGGAGCAGAGGGGCGTTCCGGCGCAGGAACGCCTCGCAAAAGTGGCTGAGTGAAATCTACTAGATTTCACTCAGTCACTTTTCCGACCCCGGTGCGTCTAAACCTTGCGCCTGCATGAAGCAGGCGTAAGGTGTGACGCACCATGTGCAAGATAGGCCGGGTTGGCACAGTGCTGGAGTTGCGTCGCGCCCGCGACGCAACTCCAGCACTGCGCCAACGTTACGACGGCAGATGCGACACGCATCTGCATTTCCTTGCGCCATGATGCGCCGCATTGTAAATGCGGCGCATCAGTGGTGGCGCAAGGATGGTGATGCGTGTCGTAAGTTTCCTGGCGCATCCCTGCTGATTTGCAGGGATGCGCCAGGAATTGTAAATCTGCCCCCATGTGTTTTGGAGTCTCTGTACCACATAATTCCTAAAATGAAACGCGTTGGTTATAAAAACTTGGAGTGTGCTGCCTTTGAGTGTATTTTTATATCAGCACCGAAAACTATTGCTAGAAAAGACTTCTACAACACCTGTAACATGTAAAATGATTAGTGAAGAAATGAAGAGCTGATTTTGGGTGGCTGGAGTGGAATGCAGTGCGGGATGAATTTCACTCTCCAGTATTTGCGATAATCCTACCTGCTTCATTCGAATTCTGCTTCTCCAATGTGGACAACATGACAGATGGAAACTGTGTAATCCGACACTAGGGAGGAAAGACATCTAATCATGAGCACAGACTAGGGATAGACAATAAACCCATACAGTCATAGCAGAGGCCTGACCCACAGCCTACTCTAAATATATGTTATGTCCTGGACACAATAGGTATGTGACAAACCCCTAACTCTGCATTCAGTCACGACCCAAAAGGAATTTCTGGAAAAGGCTCAAAAGCTTTCCTTATACGTCACTACAAAGTACATGTTACTACACGCTGGCAAACGAGTAAAGAAATTATGTTGCTTACTAGAAGAAAGTGTCATGAATTATGTAATCAGCTAGGCGAGGTCGCCTGGCAACTTCACATTAAGCTATCTGCCAACAAACAAACTAAAGAAAATACAAATAGCTATTTAGCACGCTATTGATGTGGGCAATATTTCATTATGCATTTTGTTGAAGTGGGATGGGTGCTGACTAGGCATCATTACAAATGTACTGGGCTAGTCAAAAATGTATTCGGTCTGCTTCGGTGATTTTAATATTGTGTTTTTTTTGCTGTTTTGAAGGTCTCTAGGCAAGTTGACATACTAGCCATTTTCTGCCCGTATATGTTTGCATAATATTATCCAGTGGTCTTCTCCAGTGGTTCTTCTACAGCTAGAGGAAGTTTGAGAGCTACCCTTCTGGCACTTCTACAGATGAGGGACGTTAGGAAGCCCTAACACTTCTGTTTCTCTGTTTGAGCTGGCTTTCTCATTTTTAAATAGGCAAATTTAAGTACTGGGAAAATGTATAGACTATCATAGAGATCTAGCTGTGGGACATTTATCAAAGAGGGCCTCTGCTCTATGCTACTTATAAAGGCAATACAAAAAAAAGAAGCATTGGCAAAGCCACCAGGTCTGGCCTTAGCAAGCCTGCAATATTTTTCATTTGTTTGTAAAAAATATGCATTCTGCATTAAAATGTAAATGTAATAAAAAGTAAAAGTGCTGCAGTTTAAACACACTGTGCGTATGTTTACAAATAAAACGATACAAGTACAAAATGACCCATGACAAAAACGTTCAAAATAATGGAATGAATGTGATTACAAAACATAGACTGAGTGGACTACGGATTAGACAGGTGTGCAAAAAACGCCATCACTCACATTGAAGACAGCCACTTGCTACAGCTGGCTTACACATAACCAACAATGTCGACTCATAAGGGCCTAATTTGGTCAAGATTCCCAACTGATTAATCTGATTGTAGTAGGCAACCCCTCACAACCATTTCCGAACTCTATAGAGATCCACTCTCATTGGTGTATGAGACTGTGAATAACAGCTTCTCCTTCATGAACTTAATTTCGGAGGAAGAGCAGCAACCTCCTGCCAATACACAGGGTCGATTGATCTGTATTCCTATAAGGATTGTGTACTTCAAGAAGCAAGTGATGTTCCAAAGAATCCAATTTAAAAATGTTTAGAAGGATTGAGAACACCTGACTCGTGAGAAGGGCCAGTAAAATATTTCCAGCACGTGGACTTCATTCCTAGCTCTTTATCGCATTGGGGACGGCTCAAGCTAAAGAAGTCTTATCTACAGTTTTGCACTTCAAGAATGGAAGAGACCATCAGACTGATAGCTGCTTTGAACCACCTTAATGCAGTGGGCTGTTCACTCTGGAAGCAGAGTTTAGTACTGTTAAGAAGCTATACACACTCATGAGAGGCAATGCCCGGACTTTCCTGGAGTCAACTTAGGCCCAGATAGCATGGATCCTCAAAAATGGTTTCTGATAACTTTCAGCTGATTTGCAAATAAGCGAAGGTAGAGAACGAGAAACTGGAATGAGAGTACGAGAAAAGTAGTTATGTTATCAATGATGTCATATAAGATGTCATCAATGACATCATGTGTGTATGAACTGTGTTTATATATATATACATACATACATACATACCTTTTCAGGCATAGATTGACACACAAATTATGCAGAAAAGAAGCAGTGAACTCGAAGTAGTTCTCAAGTTTAGGTGGAAAGCAGCTCCAATGAGAGCGAAACACGTGTCAGAGGTTGCTTTCATTAATTTCAGGTTAGCTTGGTTGGTATTTTACCAATTCAAACCTGTGATACTGTGCCTGGAGTGGTAAAAGGCTTTTGTCATTTTACAGCTCGCCATGGAAGGCACTGTGCTAGTCCCATGCTTAAACATTTGCTGTAGAAGTGGCAAAAGACTTTGTCCCTTTCTATCACGGCGTGGATGGCACTTGCTAATTCTATGCTTAAAGACTTTGATAGAAAAGCAGACATTTGAGATGAGCAAATTTAGAGTGTTGCTGGTGTTGAGGGTGCTCTATACTGAAGCTGCTTTCCACCTAAACTTGAGAACTACCCAGAGTTCTCGGCTTCTTTTTTTGCATAATTTATGCATCACTCTATGCCTGAAAAGGTATTGTTCTGACTTATACTGGGTGCTCCCTTGTGTCTGGACAAAGCTATACCTCTCTGGAGAGCGAAACACGTGTCAGTGGTTGCTTTTATTCATTTCAGGTTGACTTGGTTGGTATTTTACCAATTCAAAGCTGTAATACTGTGCCTGGAGTGGTGAAAGGCTTTTGTCATTTTACAGCTTGGCATGGAAGGCACTGTGCTAGTCCTATGCTTAAAACTTTGCTGTGGAAATGGCAAAATACTTTGTCTCTTTCTATCTTGACGTGGATGGTACTTGCTAATCTTATGCTTAAAGACTTTGATAGAAAAGCAGACATTTGAGGTGAGCAAATTTAGAATGTCTCTGGTTTTGAGGGTGCTCTATACTGGAGCTGCTTTCCACCTAAACTTGATAACTACCCAGAGTTCTCTGCTTCTTTTTTGCATATATAGACACACACACACACACAAACACTAAGAGTTAAAAGGAAGACGTGGTTAACTAATATGTTAACAGTGGCTTCACCATAAAACCTAAAAGGTAATGAAATTGAAAAGTTAACCTTCCCGTTGCCTATTAACTCTGCTTTAAGTCACCCTTAACTCACATTCCCAACATACACACTTTATAACATCAAACATCTTTTCAAGCACAAAACAACATAGTATACAGTATCATTAATTACATCATAAACCATGATACCCCAACATCATACTCTAACACACCCAGCTTCATGGATGCACCCACCAACCCTCATCTGACAACACGACAACCATCAAACAGTCAAACACCCAATCAACATCATATACGACTGTGTGCACTCAATCATATTTTCACACAATCACAAGTATAGGCCCAGACATCCATGATTAAACAACCAGGATAATATAATTCAACCAACAACATATGTCCACAGACCCACTGTCAGGTGCTCACAATGCCACTATTATGCACCTACGCATCCATCATCATATGACCACACAGCCACCATCATATGCTCAAAAATCTATTAGTGAAACTAAGCGGTTTCAACTTTAGCTTTTAGGGAATTTCATTTGCTTTTTTGGCATTTTTTAAAAACTTTTTTGTGTGTTGGTATACGACAGTGAGTCTGTTGGTGTATGATGTAGATTGCATGGGCATATGATGGTAGATTTATTGGTGTATGATGGTATGCGTTGGTGTATGATACTGGCTGTGTGTATGGATGATGGTGGGTATGTTGTCATATGGTTCTGGTTGTGCAATGGTGGCTGTGTTAACTTATGACAGGGACTACGGACTTATGATGGTGCATGTCTTGTATGATGAAGCTTGTGTGGAAATATATTGGAGAGAATGTGTGGAGGCCACAAGGCAGCCACAGGCAAGAGTGGGCCACCAGAGGGCTCAGAGTTGTTTTAGTGATAAATACAGGTCTTGCATAACATCTGAAGTTGTGTGTTGCCAGACCTAAAATGAATTTGCAAGGGTCATTAGTGAATAGCCTAAGCCTGCCACGAAGAACTACCAGACTCGCTTCCTACCAAAAGAAACAAAAAAAAACGAGCAATTAAAATGTAACTCTGTCAGTAAGTACATCAAAGAACACACACTAACTCTGAAGTACAAGTTACACTTCACGTTGCTTTTGCAGTCTAACAAAAGCGCTACTTGAACACCATCATTTATGGGAACATAAATGGGACAATGTAACAACCCACGAAATGCCCTGACCTTGATGGACATCCCAACAAATCAATGATAAATCAAGAAAACCCTGAACCAAATCCCACTCTATGTACTACTTCTTAAATGTGTGTCCTTAAAGTACTGGTTATACAAGATCTGACAAACAGCTAAAGTTTCTACAAGAAAACCTAAAAAAGAAGAAAGCCTGACGTCTCATCTTCATAATAGAGTTTGCATTTTTGAAAGCACCTTCAGTCTTGAGAGATGTACAGCTGTATTTAAAAAAAAAAAAAAAAATCAAGATTGTATTACCTCATGCACAAGTTCTTCAAATATGGACTCATTTAGATTTTAGGGCAAATGGTGGTGAATGCCCTCTACGCTCTTGCAGTCCAACTCTTGGGCTGTACTTCAGATACGTCATGTGAAGAGGGCTAGATGTGAGGTGGAGCGAATTCCTCATTTGGGGTCCCGATTTTGGAAAGAGCTATCACTAGCTCTATCATAGCCACTTCAGGAAAGAAATAACTGATCTTTAGTTCTGGCAAACCTTCTTTTCTGACTTGGGTTACCAGATTTTCTATTCTCTGTTATTTTATTTTTTTGTTGTTTTATCTTATTGCCCCTCTCATTCAGCATCTGGCGCTAAAAAAACTTTGGTGATTGAATGCTTGCAAAAACAAATAAAATTAAATAATATGACGGTTTAAATTCTGGTAAGTGGAATAACTGAAAAATATATTTGTAGGAGTCATTGAACATTCCCTTGTAAACCACCCAGAAATCTGTGACTTTTTGTATCCAATACTTCACTGTTCTTAATACATCTTTGTTTGGTTCGAATAATGTAATTAACTTTAACTGTATTTTTTGTTTACTACTGTAAACGCTTCAAAGAACAGGGAGTGGGAAGAAGAGGACTAAGTCTTGGTGGATGCAGAACAACAGAACAGTCAGTGAAGATGATGTTGAAGGGCAAACCTGGTCTTATACATCTTTGTTTGACTTTTCTTAAAGTCCAATAAAAAATAATTCTGATGAACCCTGTTTCCTGTGCTCGTACAAAGCTCACAGTCAAGATGTACAAAAACCGTATAATAATGTGCAAAAAACAGGTCAGACAGAACCAAAATAGAAGTACAAATTTTAGATGCGGCAATCAGGCACATTTAAATGCCATATAGTTTCTATGACCTCAGATAAAAGGTATTCAAAAGTATGGATGTAAATATGCTGATGGATACGTGTGTTATTACTATTCTTTAAAAAAGTAAAATGTGCCAAAAAATTCTTCTCGCAGAATCAGCCTTGCCTCAGGAAATTACTGTAGAAAATTGAAGTTGTGCCAAGTGTTGTTCTGCACGCCTTGCCAAAGAGTTAGAAGACAAAAAACAATTCAGTAGTTGCCAGAGAAGTAATTGACCTGAAAAATTTGGTCTGCCAATGGATTTTGTTGTGGCTTACATAAAAGAATGTGCTTGACTAATGGCTCTCACCTCAGTATGAAAAGAAGCCGGTAAGGACTCATTTCTGAAGCCTAGGACATCAGATCTCGCCCTACCTTTGAACTCTGGGAAGCTTGAAACCAAAGCAACCGTCACCAGATCAATCAGTCTCTAACAGAGAAGAAGAAAAAAAAAAAAAAAGAATATGGAAGCAGTCCGAGTAAGACATGGCCCTGGGAAGCTGTTGCTGAGAAACCTTTATGGTTTGGCCAGATCTGTAGATGAAGTCACAGAATAAATAACACAGGTGACAGGAAGAGTCCCACAACACCCATTCTCCTCGGAGGATGACAGATAGAGCCGAATAAGGCCCTTGTGGGGGAAGGTGGGACATGCCCCTAGACAAATCCCAGCATATTTTAGATGCACCTCCAATGCTTTGAACATAGTAAGGTGGAAATGTGCTTCAGAGCCAGTGATGGACTCTTACTACACACAAGGATGGTCAACTATGAAAATGGTGGGAAAACAACAGCGGGTATTTACAGGCTTTTGATCCAATAGACATTGAGTCAGAAGTACTGAAAGCAATTCTCCTACCAGCCAGAGGTTATCTCAGCAGTGGTCTCTAGCAGCTTACCTTCTCACTGATCAGGAAACCTGGGTAACACTGGCAGACTGGCTATTTGAAGTCCGGCAGTGGTTGTAAGCTGTGATGATGAGGAAGAGTTGGGTACAAACAACTAGTCACCCTACTACCTTTGTAGCTGTAAATGTATTTCGAGAAAACTCGAGAGAAGCCCACAACCAATGAAAGGAGGCTCTGGACAAGTTTAGGCCACAAAGCACACTTAGACCAAAGATCAACAAATGCACTGTAAAAATCAACTTGACTTGCAAGATGGAAGAAATCTTAAAACAAATCTGGTAAAAAGAAATATTTAATAAAAGAAAACTAAGAGCTCTAAAATCAAGACGGAAATGGGCAGAACAATAAACAAGCTGCAATCACACTGATCGCTGATTAACATCTTCAGAGGAAGCAAACAAAGAAAGTGATAAAAATGGTATGGGTGGAACGACAAAAGAAAATCAGAACAGCAATCTGAATTCAGAATTAAAAAAAAAAGGGGAAAAGAAAATTAAATAAAGGATGAAAATACGCACACTTAACAAAAGCTTCAGTCAGGGAGGACAGAGGTAGTAGAGAAAGCTTTGGCAATGTGTAGGAGAGACAGAAATTTGAACCTTTACCGGGACATGTTACAAGGGCTGAAAACATCAGCATACTGATCTAGGCAACAGACGTCTCAGCTCATTTTAAGAGCAAATGTTTACTGTGAAGGATTGAGAAAAACAAGGAGGGAGAGGATGACAAGCCCACAAGGGCCATGTCTCAAATACAATAAATGTACACCAAGTAAGACACCACACTGAGACATCCACTATAAAGGGAGGGTCTGGTTGAACATGCACAGTCTACCAAGAAAACATAACGAGGGACAACCATGTCCCAGAAGGATTTTGGAGTGAAGGGAATGGAAAGTATTATGAACTAACCATTTCAATTAGTTACATCTTCCACACAATGTAAAACTAAAATAGGTAAACACAAGAGCACGTAACAATCAACTCTCATTTATTACACCTCATTCTCACTAACCTCTACAACTGTAAAGCGACTAATGATTTTTAATGTTTGCAACAGCTGGACATAGAATTGACTCACCCACACTGAGCTCCCTCGACTCTAGGCTTGAGTTCCAAAATACAGGTAAGGTAAATGATAGGGGTAGCACAGTGATTGTAATACTAGCTCAGAGCATTAACAGATTGTACAACTATCTAAGAGGAGGAACACCAGGGGTTTGGGGCATTCGACGTAAAGATTACTGTTACATCTACTACTGTACGAATGCTGGTCGTCAACTTGCTTTGATAACTTTAATGCAGGGTCTACATGCCTGGAATGATATGTCCATCTAGAACTCCATCAGGTAACACACCTCCAATAATGAGGTGCACAAAATCATAACTGATTATACAGTGCAGGTCCAGCCTAGCTGGACCCTCGTGACTGACATGTTAGTTAAGAAGCACCAGAAAAGTCGCCATGATCTCCTGGTCCTACATCTCATACAAAGCCCCTTTCAAGCACTCAGCAAAAAGCACTTAGGGCTGTCATAATGTGCTAGTGGCAAACAATCCATATTTAGTACTGTATAATAAAATCAAAGTTAAAACCAAAATACTAAAATATATTAAACAAATCCAAATAATCAATTGCAAACGTTTATCATGGGAGATGAAAAGGGAAAGGCCATCAACATTGTTGCGGACCTTATCCTTTCCTCATGAAGTAATAGACATATGTATGTCCGAAGTGCTAGTCACAATTCTAGGGGGGGCAGTGGTAGGGGACACACACACACACACATCCTGGATTACCGTTTTTCAGATTGGGCACAATCATTAGTGTCTTCCTGTCCCTTCCATGACTGTGTCCTTAGCCAAAGGAAGACCACTTGATTTTAGATTTTTATAAAAGCACCTAACTTTTCCCTCTAGATTGGCCTTTAACTAAAACTGGAGTGAGTCCATTGTTCCAGTCTGACAAATGGACTGTAGTCTCTTAATCGCCATGATCTTCGCTCACGTGCCCAGCTCTTTCCAACACTTGTATCCCCTTTTTTCACTCTCTTGTACAAGAAAACCTCCTCGAATTAATATCCACTCTCAATATGCACTACTCTCTCTAGTGTACATAGATCTTTACTCGTGTTTCTTTTATATATATGAAAACAACAATAGGATGCAGAGATACAGGATTAAGAAGCTAAAAAGAGATGGGCAGAGATTTCGGCTTGAAGATCAGTAGAGAATGAAGAGGTGAAGAAAATTTGCATAAAAATGTGACTGAAACCTAAAAGGAAGCAATAACCGACTGTACCATGATACTATAACGGGAAAAAAGTAAGAGTCCAAAGACAGAACCCTAAGTTACACCAAAGTGAACATCAAAAGGGCTAGTCATTAAACTCTTCAAGGAAACTGAAATGGCACAACAATATAGATAAAACTGAACCCAATATTTAAGAGAGTCAGTGCTAGGTAGTTCAAGAAAATGAGGAAAGATGAGACCATAGGAAAGCTTGATGTGGTACACCTGAAAAAGAAAGTTTGATATACATAATAACGCAGTTTCAGTTAAAAAACGGCAGACTGTAGAAGGGCTGAAGAAAATGAAGATAAATGATTGTGATAAAACAAAATGATTCAGGATTTTTTGCTAAATAAAAAAGAAGAGAAACAGGATGGAAATTAGAACGATCAGAAGCGTAAAGTGTAGGTTTTAAAAGGGAGACCAAATGCAGATTTAAAGGTATCAGGAAAAATACCAAATGTATGCAACAAAGTAACAAATATGAAAATATATGACAGACGATTTAGGAAGATAATTCACTAAGGCGGATGTGCATGATTAACTGGGGGGGAATAATAAATTTGGCTAAAGCCTAGAAAATTTCGATCTTATCCTTGGTGACCTGACGGAATGAATCAAGAATGGGCAGAGGTGCAGATAAAGAATTACAGGATGGAGGGTGATGATCAAGTAATTATAAGTTTGAGTAGAGGAAAGCTGGTTTTACAGGAAAGGCACCTTCAATGTTATTAATTACGGAGGAAAGAGAAAGTTTAGGGGCAATGGGGAGAATAGACAAATAACAAGTGGTGTGGATTATCAGACAGACTAAAATTAAGTGGTTGAAAGTAAGATATTTTATCTATCCTAAGTTTAGAGAGACAAACAAAGTAGGGAAGAAAGAGAGAGCATCAGGGAATTGGTGCTTGTTCTATCAACACCCTTAAATGGAGGAAAGAAGGGCTTAGTTCCTAAGATCCCAGTAACACTTAAGGAAATCTACTAAGGTCATACATTTCCTTGAGTACTCCAATAGCAAAAATTGATTCAATCATAATTTCCACCAGGTGGAAAATTCTGCACATATAAACATGATGCGGATGTTCGTTTTCACATTTCACTCTTTTTCTTTCTCCAGGAGGTGCATATATTTCTTATTGATGAAACTCCTTCCCCTGCACTCTCATTCAATAAGGAGTAACTACCCCCTTGCTCCGCCTTTCAAAGTCACTTAACCTTTCCCTTGACAGAGTAAATTTGGGTTCGAGTTGAGAGTTGATGAATACACACTAAATTACAAGCCTTGTATTGTCGACCTACCTTTTCTAGAAGAAATACAGGGGAAGACCCACAAACCTAACCATAAACCCAAATTTGAGATTGCAAAAGATTGCATGAATTCCACAAAACCTGATTCTGTGACGCAAAACAGATTTTTTTTTTTGTTGTTGGCTATATTGATATATTTGTGAATCTGGTCCATTATAGACTGTCTTGCCATTAATTACAATGTGAACTACAAAGTACGCTAAAGCCCATCCTACGTTTCAATTAAACATTCTTCAGATGGTGTCTGGATTGTACAGCTCTGAAAATCTGAGAACCAAATTGTACATATTTCCAGGCTCCACTTTTCCGTTGGCGCTACCCTTGGCCACATACTGTAAGATTACACGGCTAAGACAGAGGCAACATAAATCAGGAAGTAGAAGAGTGCTTTTCAGCCTCATCAGAGATGGTGAAGTATGTTATTGCAGGTTTTTATGATTGATAAGATTAACTGTGGACTAACAGATCAACCAAAGATGCATTCATTTATAGGGTGGAGCTATATGGAAAGCACTGCAGGAAGAAAAGGCATGCACAAGTTAGGATGAATTTGGCCATGGGCTATATTAGCCAAAACATACAGAACATTCTGTGGCAAAACAGCTATTGAACACAGTGGGGCCGATTCCGATCTCGGCCGGTAGGGCTCCGAATCGGATTCTGCTTTACCGGATCCGATTCGAAGCCCTGTTTCCCGACCGATTCGTACGTGCGTCCGGGCGAGCGAGTACGATGCGAAATCTCCGACCGACTCGTTCGCGAGACCCAACCGCACCGACCGACTCGTTTGCGAAAGCCAACCGCTCCGACCGACTCGCACGACACGCCTCACACCGCGCAATGGAGACGTTCCCCGGCCGGGTAAGTACAATGCGCGCCTCGAGTAGTCCGACCGACTCGCGCCGTCCGGCTCAAAAGAGCAGTCGGAGCCGCACTTTGGGGGTCCGTGTCGGACCCACCTGTACGCCTAGCCGCGCGAGTCGCACACAGTCCCCCCTACCTGTGCATGTACAGCGCGACCCGCTTTGACGCGTACCCGCTGTAGGGGGCGCCCTTGTTCGCCTCGCACCCATTGAGTCAATGGGAGCCCGCATACGCGTTGTACGACCGGCTCCCATTGACTTCAATGGGAGTCCGACCGAATCGAGTCCGATTGCATACAACGCATCGTACTCGTTCGGTCGGACTGCTAGGGTCCGATTCGGTCGGAAATCACTCCGGGTCCGGCTCGGTCGGAGAGATTTCCGGCCCGAATCGGAATCGGCCCCAGTGTTGTAATATTAGTTGTAGTATTTATGGAATATAGGGATCTGAAAAACCTTGTACAATGTGTGATTGTTTGTAGAAAGTGGAAAAAGAAACATTCATTCAGCCCAGGCCTTCAAAGTAAATTTGAATATGCAATTATAGTTAAATCGTAAATGTACCGGGTTACTAATCAAATTCAGAGCTACATGAATTGAGCTGGACTGCTGTCATTGTATATATCTTCAGAAAGTCAAATACAACTTTTACTCCCAGATACCACAAACATGTGCCCCCCACTGTATGGTTTCCACCTTTCCTAGAGAAAAAATGCCAGGCATCTGTTCACATTTTAAGATTCTGCAAAGCCCGCACATGATCCTTAAGTAAAACATTACAGAAAATTGTCTGTCTTCATTTTAGGTCTCGCCTAGGCAGCACTTTCGCTGTCTCTTCGAGACATGCTGTATTCAGGATATGGGCATAAAGCTCAGCCCACTTTCCGCCCATCTTTTTAGTTGGCTCCTGTCCTTTGTAAATGGTGGCTTTTCATTGGTCAATAGGCTTAGTAGTCCCTCCTTAGTACCGCCTTGTCTCTTCTTGTAAGCTCCCACGAGGACACCCCTTGTTACATGTGTTGTTACTCCTTAGGTTATAATTACAGCCTCAGAGCACTATTTTCTTAAAGGGCTTCAGTCAGGACACACACTTGATCCTAAGCAAGGCAGGCAGTGGTTTCTTTACTCACTAGCACATCTCACATTTATATGAGACCTTCTATAAATTTCCCTTCATCAGCTCCACACAGAGTACAACCTAATCCGGAATTAATATAATAATTATTTTGTCACATTTCAAAGCTACTAATTGTATATATGGACATAGCTATTTGAATGCATTTGTGGTACTGTCTTGCATGCAATGCATTATGAGTAGGGTGGATTTACAATATCTTCTGCAACATGGCTAGGTAAAAAACATCTGCATTTATAATGCCAATATCTCCAAATTTGCAGGGTGCAGTACTATATGTGGCCAAAAGAGGCCCCGTTGGACCTCTTTTGGCCACATAGGATACTGCACCTTGCAACATGGCTAGGTAAAAAACATTGCCATTTATAATGCCAATAATGCGAGACCGATTGCATTTCCAAAGCAATAGGTCTTGCATTTGTTAAAGTTAGAGCTGTTGGCGTTGAAAATGACAATGTTTTTTACTTTTGCTTTTTTATACCATTGGCAATAGTGCTATGCAAATATAATAACTCTACTGCAAATAATAAAACAAAAGTAAAAAACATTATTTTCAACGCCAACATCTCTAACTTTAACAAATGCAAAACCTATTGCATTGCAAATGCTTGTTAAAATGGCCTTTCTGCCTTTGTTTGCTTTAATTATCACTCAGGGGCCATAAGGGCAGCTGTAGAACACAATTTACAATGTTTTCTTCTACCGATAAGGGAAAGAAATGCAAGCTTTAAGTGATTTTTCTCATTTTTGTACCGGCAGACATTAAAATATCGTTCTGCATGGCGACCCTAGTCCCTTGTTAGGTATAAGTCTTACTTTTTTAGAGAACAGCCTCATTCCTTTCCAATTTCAATGGATCACTGACTTTATGGGTCTCACATTAGATAATCAATTGTTTCTGTTAAAGCATTAACTTTCGCTCAAACCCTCAAATCCCAGTCCTTTTGGATATTCGCTCACTGAAGTATTGTCTATTTATTTGTTGACCGGTAATCTAATAATAGACTAAAGTATATCGAAAACAGACAATGCACTAGTTTTAACACCAAGACAGTATTCCCATATGTTGATCATCCCACACATTCCTGATGAACTTTTTTTATAAAACATTCAATTTACATTTGTTTGCATTTCCATTATTAGTCCCTGTGAGAGGTCTATTATAGCCAACGCACGTCAGATACTTTTATCCTTCTATAGACTCGCAAATTATGCTACTCATTTACAGTTCGGATTTGAGTGATGAACACAAGGGTGCATAGTGAAGAACTTGCAACAAAGCAAAATAATTGTGTTGCACCGTCACTCCTTTTTGCCTAGATCCAAGACCAGCGGTACGCATTCTTTAGCTGTAGCTCTAGAGTAGAATAAAGAGCGCAGTCTAAATTATTTACAGATTCGTACAATAAGATTGATCTCAGTAAAAAAACAATTAGGCTGACTTAAAGGCAGGTTACATATATATCACGTTACATCTGTTTACTATTTATTTTCAATCATTTGGTTTAAATGCTCTTAACTTACGTGCATAGTTCATACAGCCTGCGCCGTCCCCTCTCTGCGTTTCTGATGTCTGGTCTGCAACGAAAAGTACAGTACTACTAATTCAACAGGAATTACACACGTAGTGCCGCGCTGCTCCTGGGAGCACAGCAGTAACCGCCATCTTTGAAAGGAAGCGTTTCATTTGATCTAAAGGCTCATTTTCAACTTTGAAGAAGATAATTGGCAAAAAAATTAATTAATTTGCTAATGTCGTGTTACTATTAACTGGTCTTCTGAAAGGTGTAGTTTTTTGTACTTGCTACTGCTAAAAACGATAACAAAATTAATGTGCTTATGTCCATAAAATCAACTACGTATTTTTATTCAGAAATAGAAATAAGTAAAATTAATTACTTTCTGATTAGTTTCAGATCGTAACGCAGCCGCAAATGTATTTTCGCAATCGCATGAAGGTGAAGCATGTAGGTTGCTGTCGAATCAGACTCTCACACAGGCTTCTCACGCCTTCCATTGGGCTGGCTAAACACACCCATTGATTGGGGCGGGCTCCTGCATGTTTCGAAACGGCGCTTCTGCGAATAACAGAAGTTCATTTCAAACATAAACTTGGTGTCAGAGCCAGTGTCCTCAACAGTTTTAACAGGTTTAGCAAGAAAGCTGTAAGTGTCCGAGAAAGTTCATTTTGAAAGTGTTTAAATGCAGATCTTTTCTCTGGTTGTGAGATTTGTTCAAGGAGTGGTAAAGCTGCAAATGTAGGACAGCCAACCGCCCTGCATTTGCAGGTTGATCCTGCAGTCCCGTAGCCCCTGTTCGACTGCCCTTCCTATTTTGGTTCCCCTCTACTTTTAACCCTCTTAACGGACCAGAAGTTGCATTTGATCAGCCCATTAGGAGATGTAAAAGCGTATTGGTGCCTGCATAGCTGACAAGTTTTCAGGTTGCCTATGTGTGACATTTCTATGTTTCAGTGCACTTATGGGTAACTTTCAACTGCCAAATGTGTGACACTTAGAGTGACGCTTTCTTTCAAGTAAAGGCAACCAATGAAGTCCATGGAAAGAGATAAATATCAGAAATCACATCCTTTTGAGCAATGGGAAAATCTAGAAATATCTTGAAACAGCTGTAAATCCCTTGAAATAGAAGAACAGTCTCTCTCTCTCTCTCTCTCTATATATATATATATATATATATATATATATATATATATATATTATCTACTGGCGGTCGCCAGTAGATAGTTATAGTTAAAACCTATTATCCATAGGAAATCCGCGACATTCTATTTGAAATAACGTTGGCGCCAGTTGACGAATCTTCGCGAAAGTTTCCAACTTGTTGGGGCGCTCCGGTCCGCTCCTATCCTGAAAGTCTCGGGGTGATACGTCAAGCGGGGCCGAGAAAAAGGGGGTCCCAAAACGCGTTTTCCCCATTCATTTTTCCATAGGAAACTTTAGTCGCAGCTACAGCCCGAACTGCTGAACGGAATTACACCAAATTTGGCAAAGAGGTAGCCCTTGGTTCAGTGTCGTGCCTTTTGCTTAAATGGTGTAAATCCGTTCAGTAGTTCCTGAGAAAATCAAAAGTAAAGTCACATATATATCTGGGCGGAGCCTAACCACACATGTCATCGTGAGATCTGATTGGCTGTCAGCACTTCATCCTGGAATTGCTGGCAGCCATCTTGGGACCAATATAAATGATAGTACCTCATTGAAATGCATTGTAGTGAATAGAAGATTTTGAGGGTCACCAAAAGGAGAACTATAAAGGGTGATAACAGGCTTTAGTTACATTAGAATTTATTTGTTGATGGTACCATACTAATTTTAGGAATTGTGGTGTATTCTAAGGTGATTTTACCATGTGAAAAACCTTCTGCTGGGATATCATGAATCATGTTTGAGAGAACACTATTTTCTCATGCTTGTCCCATGGCGGTTTGGAAGGTGCTCCAGAAGCTAAAATGAGAGCATATTTTCTGTAAATTCACATTATTTTTCTCACTCATGTGAGAATGAAGTCTGACATTCTCAGTAAAACATGTACATCCAACAAGGGCAGAGACTGTCAGTTGATTCCTTTGTGTTCTACTGCAGCTTCCCAGAGTGTTCTAAAGAACAACTAGAGTGCTAACAGCCTTACTTATGACAAAAGTATGGCACACCTGAAGCCATCTTGATTGGAATAAACTGGTAACACTTAAACAATTTAATTTAAAAAGGAACAAAATGATGGGGTTCATTTTGTCATAGAAATTATGGTTAGTGCTGTAGAAAGAAAAATTAGGACATGTTTCAAGTGTGATCTCAAATATCTTCCTGTTATATTTCAACAGGAGCAGCCTGCCAGTTGATGCCTTTGTGTTCTACTGCAGCTTCCCAGAGTGTTCTAAAGAACAACTAGAGCGCTAACAGCCTTACTTATGACAAAAGTATGGCACACCTGAAGCCATCTTGATTGGAATAAACTGGTAACACTTAAAACATTTAATTTAAAAAGGAACAAAATGATGGGGTTCATTTTGTCATAGAAATTATGGTTAGTGCTGTAGAAAGAAAAATTAGGACATATTTCAAGTGTGATCTCAAATATCTTCCTGTTATATTTCAACAGGAGCAGCCTGCCAGTTGATGCCTTTGTGTTCTACTGCAGCTTCCCAGAGTGTTCTAAAGAACAACTAGAGCGCTAACAGCCTTACTTATGACAAAAGTATGGCACACCTGAAGCCATCTTGATTGGAATAAACCAGTAACACTTAAAACATTTAATTTAAAAAGGAACAAAATGAGGGGTTCTTTTTGAAATAGAAATTATGGTTAGTGCTGCAGAAAGAAAAATTAGGGCATGTTT